>JABUQX010124871.1:25000-36858 GCA_015478945.1 Trachelipus rathkii | reverse complement strand
TGTCTTCTCCTCTCATTCAGAACAATCAAATCACATTTACCCAATCCAAAATTCATTCCAATTTCTACTCATAAATTACTTGCTACATTTACAAGTCTTTCTGATTTCTTTCTGTTTGATGCGAAGATTTACTTCATAAAAGAGGTAAGAGATTATCATCACTTCTCTGATTTAGGATTCACCTGTATCCGTTAATAAAGTGCTCGGGAGGGGGGGGAGGGGTTGAGACAAATAAATGTGAATTTATTAAATATTCATAATGAGGATGTTTCAAAGAGATTTTCTCTTTTTTGCCTAATTCCCCTCTTCGAGTATATTGGTTTCTCCTCCTATTTTATATGTATTCGATATTCTATCAGACATGAGTAAGGAACAATTGTGATACGTCTTCAATCATGACCTACATAAATTCTTTCCCCTCAATTACCTTCTCCTATCATAATTTTTATTGCTTTAATTATCGTAATTATTAGTTCTTTAGGGACACGAGTACGCCCGTTACTTAATTCCTGTTTTTCATTAACTATAATTATGTTGCTATAAGTTATATTAAATTTTTATCTTTCATTTTCGGTGTTATTTCCTATAGCAGAGATCGAAAGTTGACCTGGAAGTCTACAGGATTTTTATGGGATTCAAAACATCAACCACAACACTGCAAAGTAGCCATCCATCATTATTCAATCAATTATTTTTTTGAACTTTTCCCTTTGCTAATACCCATTACCATATGTTTGTCTTGAAACTTTCCTATCTTGCTTAACATTTCATCACCATTCATCACTCTGGTCTATGATGGTATCTCGAGGATGGAAAGGAACTATTACTAACAATTGCAGAGGCAAATCTAATTCACCACTCACTAAGAATGATGAGCTTTCCAGTTCCTCAATTGAAGGTCTGGTAAAGCGGCACTTATACGTATTTCCATTATGACTGTTCTTCCACATTCTATTTCATAATAATCAAAATTATCATTCTTGCCTAAATAATTACCGTCAGTTTAATTTTCCGTTTGCAATGAAATTTCATTATGCATTTTTAATTTCGTTCATTTCTTTATTTATTGTGCCAGTTCATGATTCTTAAGAATGTGTATTTTTAAGTCCCTTTTCCGATTACATTCATAGTCACAATCTGAACATTTAAATAATTTCGAATTGCTGTGAGTTAGCAGATGGAATTTTAAGTCACCTTTCCGATTACATTCATAGCAGCACTCTGAACATTTAAATAATTTCAAATTGCTGTGATTTAGCAGATGGATTTTTAAGTCCTTTTTCTGATTACATTTATAGCCGCACTCAGAACATTCAAATAATTTCAACTTGCTGTGAGTTAACAGATGACGCTGTAAGTCACTTTTCCGATTACATTCATAGTCACAATCAGAACATTTAAATAATTTCAAATTGCTGTGATTTAGCAGATGGATTTTTAAGCTATTTTTCCGATTACACTCATAGCTGCACTCAGAACATTTAAATAATTTCAAATTGCTGTGAGTTAACAGGTGACGCTTTAAGTCACCTTTCTGATGACATTCATAGTCACAATCAGAACATTTAAATAGTTTCAAATTGCTGTGAGTGAGCAGATGACGCTTTAGGTGACTTTTCCGATTACATTCATAGCTGCACTCAGAACATTCAAATAATTTCAAATTGCTGTGAGTTAGCAGATGAGATTTTAAGTTACCTTTGTGATTACATTCATAACTGCAATGGGCACACTTAAACTTTCTTTTCTCATGTGTCTTTAAATGGCTCGTCAACTCATCTTTGTTTTTAAAAGTAAAATTACAATATCTACAAGTAAGCAAATCCTGACAATTCTCTTCAATGGCTTGATCAAAAGTTACTGATGTTAAAGGTCTGCTTCCAGAACTTTTCATTTTGGAACCTTGTTCACCTTGATCAGCGACACCAATCTGGGTCTGTAAAGGAGAGAAATGAAAAATTTAAAATATAAATGGAAAAGAAATTTCAAGTATTTTAATTAAGGAAATATCTTAAAAATAAAAGATCATCATCATCTTCCTTTTTTACCACAAGAGTGGGGGTAAGGTGCGTGACATGCATCGGAAAAGAGAAGTAGTAGAAGAGCATGACAAGTCGAAAAGAAATCCCAGCCTTACCGCTCCCTCTAAACCTATTAGTGAGAACTCTTCGCTGTCAGAAAATCCACTCTAGAGCTTCACGGGACAGCAACGGACCCTCACTATGGCATATCGTCAGTGTAGGGCTCATCCCCTGGCCCAGGTGGGCCACAACCATACCCCCTCACAAAACTTGCCTTTCACTCCTATTATGCACCTTTCTTCTCGCCTCTGCCAAACTCACATTTCTCTCCTCCAGGCATTCCTTCACCGACTCAATCCACTTTTTCTTCAGTCTCCCAGCCGGTCGATTCCCAACACACTCACCACTATACATCCGCTTAACCAATCAACTGTCATTCATCCTTTCCACATGACCAAACCATCTAAACGTAATTTAATTTATTCTCTCATTTACCCCTTTCTTCACAACACCATACAACTCTCTAATACGTTCATTCCTCATTTTATCAACTCTTTTCACACCTAATACGCCCTTAAGATGTCCATCTGAACACATTGTACTTTAGATCTATACCTCTTATTTCAGACTATAGTCTTACAACTATACATTAACATAGGTAATAATATACCCTCATGCCTAGCGCACTCAAGAATTTGTCCCTTTACGTCCACCAACGATTTAATTGCACAAACCACCTTCCTGCCATTCACAACTTTCCTACTACACACTGCATCATCCGTTTCCTTTTCATGCAACATATATCCTAAATATATAAACTCAGACACTTGTTCCAGCTGCTCACCATCTAACATAACTTCACACCGAGGACTGTCTTCACTCACAAGTCACAACCATAACCTTACTCTTATCTACGTTTACTTTCAAACCCCTCCTTTTACACACCCTGCCAAATCTCTTTACCAATCCTCTCAAGCTCTCTTAAGATTCGTCACACAAAACCAAATCATCCGCATATAATAGGTAGGGCACCCACTCACCTACTTCTCCTCCATCATTCTAACACCATTTCTGCCACCCCCACCTCTAATTCTTCTTTCATAACCACATCCATATACAAATCTGAATAACCAAGGAGACATAACACATCTCTGCCTCACTCCGCTATTAAATATTAAACCAATCACTTTTAACACCATTTATTCTTACACGCTTCACTATCGTCATACACTTTTGATTCCATTCAGACCAACACCACATATTACTAACACCTGCCATAGAGTCTCCTATTAATTCTATCATACGCCTGTTGCAAATCCATAAACCTAAATACAATTTATTCTTTCTCCCTCATTTTCTCAGTCATTTGTTTCAATGTAAAGATTTAATCCACATATCCCTCTACCACTTCTAAAAGCACCTGTTCTTCACCAATCAGTCCCCTTCAGTCGAGAGAGAGAGAGAGAGAGAGAGAGAGAGAGAGAGAGAGAGAGAGAGAGAGAGAGAGAGAGAGAGAGAGAGGAGAGAGAGAGAGAGAGAGAGAGAGAGAGAGAGAGAGAGAGAGAGAGAGAGAGAGAGAGAGAGAGAGAGAGAGAGAGAGAGAGAGAGAGAGAGAGAGAGAGAGAGAGAGAGAGACAGAGAGAGAGAGAGAGTAGAGAGAGAGAGAGAGAGAGAGAGAGAGAGAGAGAGAGAGAGAGAGAGAGAGAGAGAGAGAGAGAGAGAGAGAGAGAGAGAGAGAGAGAGAGAGAGAGAGAGAGAGAGAGAGAGAGAGAGAGAGAGAGAGAGAGAGAGAGAGAGAGAGAGAGAGAGAGAGAGAGAGAGAGAGAGAGAGAGAGAGAGAGAGAGAGAGAGAGAGAGAGAGAGAGAGAGAGAGAGAGAGAGAGAGAGAGAGAGAGAGAGAGAGAGAGAGAGAGAGAGAGAGAGAGAGAGAGAGAGAGAGAGAGAGAGAGAGAGAGAGAGAGAGAGAGAGAGAGAGAGAGAGAGAGAGAGAGAGAGAGAGAGAGAGAGAATTTAAACAGCCAATGATGAGGTCTCGAAAGAAAGGTGTATGAAAATACATATGGAGGAAAAAAGGGTTTTGCATGAGGGTATGTTGTTACCTGTGTTAAAATATAGTAGTGAAACTATGGTATGAAATAAGAGGTATAGATCTAAGGTTTAATGGGTTCAGATGGGCAATCTTAGGTGCTTGTTAGGTGAGAAGAATTGATAAAATGAGCAATGAACGTGATAAGGAGTTGTGTGCTGTGAATAAAGGCGTAAATGAAAGATTAAATTAGCGCGTTATAATGATTAGGTCATATGGAAAGAAAGCCCCCCCCCCTTTTAACCGTCCTCTTTTACCCCCGATGAGAAATCGTCGCAATCAGAACAATCCACCTTGAGGCTTTACGAGACTGTGATGGTGCCTCACTGTGGAATCTCGTCAATGTGGGATTCATTGCCTGCGCAAAACCCACAACCATACCCTCTCACAACAAAACCAAGCCATTCACTCCTGTTATGCACCTTTCTTCTAACCTTTGCCAAACTCACATTCCTCTCCTTCAGGCACTCCTTTACTGACTCAATCCACCTTTCCTTCGGTCTCCCAGCTAGTTGCCTCCCAGCACCCTCACCACAATGCTGCTTAACCAATCGACTATCATCCATCCTTTCCATATGACCAACCATCTCAATGTACTCTCGTTTATTCTCTCATTTATGCAATTCTTCACACCACACAACTCCCTAATGCATTTATTCCTCATTTTATCAATTCTTCTCTCACGTAACACGCCCCTAAAATTATCCATCCGAACACTTTGTACCTTAGATCTATACTTCTTCTTCTAGACAATAGTTTCACAACTATACATTAACACAGATAACAACATACCTTCATGCAAAAGACTAGCGCACTCAAGACTTAGTCCCTTCACATCCACCAAGGATTTAATTGCACCAACCACCTTCCTACCATTCATAACTTTTCTACAACATTCTGCATCATCTGTTCCCTTTTTCATCCAACATATATCCTAAATATTTAAACTTAGGAAACTTGTTCCAGTTGCTCATCATCTAATATGACTTCACACCAAGGACTCTCCGCATTCACTACCATAACCTTTACTCTTGTCTACATTTACTTTCAAACCCCTACTTTTACACACTCTGCCAAACCCCTCTACCAATCCACTCAAACTCTCTTCAGATTCACCACACAAAACCAAATCATCCCCATGCAATAAGCAGGGCACCCTACACTCTCTTCCATTCTCCATCTTTCTAACACTTTCCCATTCCACCCCACTCCTGATTCTTACATAACCCCTCCAAATACAAATTAAATAACCAAGGAGACACAACATATCCCTGCCTCACTCAGCTATAATATTAAACCAATTACTTTCGACTCCATTTATTCTAACACACGCTTCATTATCGTCATACATATTTTTGATTCCATTCAGAAGCCTACTACCAACACCATATATCACTAACACCTGCCACAGAGCTTCCTTATTAATCGTGTCATACGCCTGTTGCAAATCCATGAAACGTAAATACAATTTAATCTTTTTCTCCCTTATTTTCTCGAAAAATGTTTCAATGTAAAAATTTTATCCAAACATCCTCTACCACCTCTAAATGCACCTTGTTCTTCACCAATCAGTCCTTCAGTCACTCGATATACTCATTCAACCAAAATACCAGCATATATTTTCCCCACAACACTCAATAAACTAATTCCCCTATAGTTCCTACAGTTCCCCTTATCTCCCTAACCCTTATATAAGGGTACTATAACTGCTCTCCTCCAATCTCTCGGAACTATACCCTCCATAAACGCTTTGTTGTCAAAATACCAATTTCTTCTTGCATCATCAAACCCACATACATTCACTATTACCTCTTCATTACTGCCAATGTTATGCAGTTTTCGAAGTGTTCCCTCCACATTCTTCTCACATCCATTTCATCAGTTACAAAAGCACCATCCTTATTCATTATTCTATACAGATTCCACTCTCTCTCATTCTTAACCTTACGCGCTTCCGTCCTTCCAGAAAAGCTCTATTCCTTTGTAAGTCCCCTTTCATCCTTCTTCCAAACTGTTCATTTACCTAATTTTTTCTCCCATGTATGCATCTTGTAGTCTTATTCTTTTCTACCTTATATAATTTCAAACATCTTTCTTTTGAGACTTCATCATTTGCTTTTAGCACATTCAACCAAGCCTCTTTTTTACTTTTAACCGCTTGCATCACCTCTTCATTCCACCACTCACTGTCAACATTCTTACTTCCTACTTTAGCACATCCACATACTTCTCATGCACTACTAACAATTGCTTCCTTCATTTGTGCCCAGATTTGTTCAGTTTCATCTTGTTCACATTTAACTGATTAATTCGCAAGCTCTCTTACATACTTTTCCTTATTATCTTACTCACTTAACTTCTTCCCATTTCCTTCCTTACCTCTTTCCTCTCCATCCAAGCCCCCACTAACTTAATCTTACATAAAACATAATGATCCGATAATCCCATCCCCAGTCCATTCACTGATTTTATATATATATATATATATATATATATATATATCTATCTTTTTCTTTCTACATATAAATTTATATATATATATCATATATATATATATATATATATATATATATATATATATATATATATATATATATATATAATTATATATAATTATATATATATATATATATATATATATATATATATATATATATATATATATATATATATATATATATATATATATATATATATATATATATATATATATATATATATATATATATATATATATATATATATATATATATATTCTCTCTTTCTTTCTTTCTTTATCTTCCTTCTATTTTCCCAAGAATGGAGTAAGGTGCGTGACGAGCATCGGAAAAGAAAAGCAGTAGAAGAACATGGCAAAAGTCGAAAAGAAAGCCCAGCCTTACCGCCCCCTCAGTACCATTAATTAGTGAGAACTCGTCGAAGTCAGAAAATCCACCCTAAAGCTTCATGGGACAGCGATGGACCCTCACTATGGTAGATCGTCAATGTAAGGGTTCATCCCTTGGCCCAGGTGGGCCACAACCATACCCCCTCACAATCCCCGCCATTCACTCCTGTTATACACCTTCTCGCCTCTGCCAAACCTACATTTCTCTCCCCATTCGTTTACCGACTTAATCCACTTTTTTTCGGTCTCCCAGCCAGTCGGTTCCCAACACACTCGCCACTATACATCCGCTTAACCAACCGACTATCATTTATCCTTTCCATATGATCAAACCATCTCAACATACTTTCATTTATTCTCTCATTTACCCCTTTCTTCACACCACACAACTCTCTAATAAGTTCATTCCTCTTTTATCAATTCTTCTCACACCTTGCACACCCCTAAGATTGTCCATCTGAAACACATTGAACTTTATATATATATATATATATATATATATATATATATATATATATATATATATATATATATATATATATATATATATATATATATATATATATATATATATATATATATATATATATATATATATATATATATATATATATATATATATATTAAGGTGATTGCTCCTGTGAGCGTAATTCTTATTTGATTGATCTAAAAATTCCAAATATGACATCAATAGAAGTGATTCCATTTAAAACACAAACAAAGATTTTCAAAAGCAAAACACAAAGATATTAGAGTGCCAAGGTCGTTAAGAAAACACACAAGTTATCAAAATAAAGACTACAGTATAATAAATTTTAAAATGTCTATAATACCTTTATGAACCCTTGTAAACACTGACGGGGTACCACAGTCGCGGGGTTGTGAAATCCTAGGGTGGATTTTTGGCTGCGACGGGCTCGCACTCAAGGGTATGAGGGGATGGTATGGAAGGAGCTGTCCTTTCCACTTACGTCATGTTCTTCTACTTAACTATTGTTTCTAGTGTATGTTGCGCACCTAACCCTCACAATCAAACTAGGGAGAGGCAAAAAGATAAAGAAAAAAATAATAATAATAATAATAATAATAATAATAATAATAATAATAATAATAATAATAATAATAATAATAATAATAATAATAATAATAATAATAATAATAATAATAATAAAGTAATGTTCCCTCACTCCTAATCACTTGTTTCTAACTTGAATTAAAAGTAATAAAAGAAATGAATTAAAATACCTTTACATGTTGAGGGCTCGACTTCTTCTCAATCATTTCAGGTTTTATGACATCACTGTTGACCTGATCTTCATCTGACATGGATTCCTTCTTTATTTCTATCAACCCTGACTTAACATATATTGTTTCATCTAATTCTTCAATTTTAATGCTATATGGTGAAGCAGAGTTTGTTCCACTGTCAGGAAAGATCTGAAAAACATCGGAAGGCTTTATATAAGCTTACTGGGATAGGATTCAACTAAAATAAGTGATGCACCATAGAGAGATATGGGTTGAAATCTCCTGCCTGATGAACCTCTTCCCTAATGGAGAATTTTCTATTAATATTCACTTATTAGATTTAGAAATTCAGTAAATTTATATACCTATATTTTTATAGGCAATGGAACCTTTAGTACTATAATAAAAGTAAAATAATAGCAATGTGTTTCTTTAGGATGTTAAAGGAAAATTTAAAAAAAATTACATACTGAAATTACTCTATAATAAAATACATTAGTAAAACACAGTTTGAAAATATACTAATATAAGAATTTAAGGCAGTTGAATGGCATTTACATATTGTATGTTATAAGATCTGTTTAACAATTAAATTTCAGACAAACATTTTCTGTAAATCTTAAACACACTATGGCTGAAAAGACGGAAACTGAAAAGCGTTAAGACCAGAGACAAAGACTTGAAAAATGACAATTTCTAGTCTAGTCAAAGTTGAATATTATGTGCATCACTATTACATAATCAAGTAAAAGTGTGTTAAAGATCAATTAAGGGTTC
Organism: Trachelipus rathkii; assembly: GCA_015478945.1. Classification (NCBI taxonomy): domain Eukaryota; kingdom Metazoa; phylum Arthropoda; class Malacostraca; order Isopoda; family Trachelipodidae; genus Trachelipus; species Trachelipus rathkii. Next base: position 27,839 of record JABUQX010124871.1, on the reverse strand, counting down.
AAGCAATCTAGTTTGAAGACAAAAGATACTATCAAAAAAGGCCAACTCTAAACAAGTAAATAGATATATTTCAGTTAGTGTGAGTCTTGACTCGATTGGAAAAAAAAATTATTTTTGGACAAAACGGAGAATTTAAGGAAATCAAACCAGAATGATAAGAAGGAAGCCACATAGAGGGAGGGAAATGTCTAGGCAATGCAGAATGATAGGAGTTTTATTTTTATCAACAGTATTGCAGGGCAAATTACTAAATGAAGCATTCGGAAAACATTAATCAGTTTGAGACAATTTTTAAACTCCTTAATTAATATAATTTAACATTTTTATCTGCTTCTTAAACAAAAGAAATTAATTGCATTATTATTATTATTATTATTATTATTATTATTATTATTATTATTATTATTATTATTATTATTATTATTATTAGTAGTATTATTATTATTATTATAATGGGCTCAAAGGATGAAAATGTTCCCTTAGTAGCCCTTTTCTCATTTATGTATTTCTATGTATTATTATTATTATTATTATTATTATTATTATTATTATTATTATTATTATTATTATTATTATTATTATTATTATTATTATTATTATGTAAGCATAACTATGTAATAAATTCCATGGAGAGAATAAAGTATTTTTGATTTGATTTTGATTATTATTTTTATGTATGAGTGGAGAGGAGTTGTGATTCTGATGAGTGACTTGTGACACAGAGCTAAGATGGATGTTGTCTTTGTGAGTACTACAATACTAATTTCAAATTTAAGTTTGAGAAGAAGGTTAAGTTACAGTATGTGTGGTTGTAGCAAATGGTCCAAATGAGGGTGATGAGTGAGGAGAGTGAGACAATCTGAACGATGTTTTAGACAGGGTGAATGGGGCTTCAGAATAATTATGCTGGGAGACTTGAATGGTTGGATAGGAGATTGAAAGAGGGATGGTAAAAGTGCCTTTGGGGTTGCAGGAGAAAATGAGAATGGCAGAAAGGTGATTGATTTCTGTGAGAAGAGAGGTATGTATGTATGTATGCAACCGATACATATTTTGAACAAGATTATCCATAAGTATACGAAAGTTGGTGTAGGTGAAGATGGTGTCAAATTGAAGAGTATGATTGATTTTGTGTTGGTGATGGACGCTAAATCAGAAAGAGGTTGGGGATGAGAATATCAGATCATCATGTTTTATGCAAAATTAAGTTTGTAGGCCATAGGGGCATGGGAGGAGGAAAGTAAAAAGGAAGTGGAGAGAATTATTATTGAAGCTAAATGAAGAAAAACATATGAGAGCACTTGCAAATATGTCAGTTAAATATGAGCAAGATGAATCTGAAAAAATTTGGACACAAATAAAGGAAATGTTTGTTATTAGTGCAAGAGAAGTATGTGGGTGTGCTAAAGTAGGAAGTAAGAATGTAAATGGTGGAATAAATAGGTGATGCAAGCAGAAAAATAAAAAAAAAATAGATGTGTGGAAAAAGAAGAAATAAAAGGCAAAGTTGTAAGCAGGGTTGGCACTGATTAAATCAAATTGATTTAATCAGTTGATTAAATCAATTGATTTTTTGATTTTTTAGGCAAATTTTTTTTTTTCTAAATTAATAATTATTCCTAGTTATCACCTTATTAATGATAAGTATATTTGATCTATATAATAAGAAAATTCATCAATGTAGTTTCAAATCATTTTCAATAAAGAAATAAATAAAATTAGATTACTCAGATATTATACAGTATATATATAATTTAAATAACTTATTTAAACTAAATAATAATTATATTTACTAAACTTACATTAGACCTCTAATAAGGTTTTTGCTTTTTTTTTTTTTTGATGCCCTATGCCCAAAAATAGGGTGATGCAAAAATGCATCTCACGGCGTTAAGATCGTCATAACAAAAAAACTGCAATTCCTTTTTATTCAAATTTAGACTTTTAGTAATTGAATATATATATATATATATATTTGTTGTTGGTTATATATATATATATATATATATATATATATATATATATATATATATATATATATATATATATATATATATATATATATATATATATATATATATATATATAAATATAAATATATAAAAATATAAATAATATAAATATATATATAGTATATATATATATATATATATATATATATATATATATATATATATATATATATATATATATATATATATATATATATATATATATATATATATATATATATATATATATATATAAAATAATCCGTGAGCGATCATTGGAGTAGACCATAAGCGGTGGAGGGCTTTCAAAGTGAATCATTCCAATATCTAAAATATTTACCTGGAATGAAAACCGATAAAACAGTTTCTCTCCCTTGTAAAACACAAATATACGTCGCAGTTTATGCATTATGTTCATAGTTTTTTATGCAATGCTTACAGCGTTTCCTTTCTTGACCCCAATCTTAAATTGTTTACCTCATCAAGCCTTACAGACTGCAGGGCGAACAGCAACCAGCTTTCTCTTTTTCGGAATTTGTTGGGAATTTGAAGATCTTCCTCTTTATTAGTTCCGGCACATATCAGCCCAGATGCTTATGTCGCCCTTGAAATTGCATAACTGGTAGAGCTTATCCTTATTGAAGTTTACACGGCGGTATAACAGCCAGGCGTTTACTACTCTCAAGTCCAGCAGGTAAAAAATCCTAACTTACCACTTCTTTGATTTAAAATCTGTTCTGTACAATTCAATTATTATGTCGGACAAATCGACGCCCCCCATATATTTATTGAACTCATTGGTGGCAAAGGGTAGTGCAATTTCGATATATTTATTTCCTTTAGCGTCC
>JABUQX010124871.1:0-22500 GCA_015478945.1 Trachelipus rathkii | reverse complement strand
GATGGCACTGATTAAATCAAATTGATTTAATCAGTTGATTAAATCAATTGATTTTTTGATTTTTTAGGCAAATTTTTTTTTCTAAATTAATAATTATTCCTAGTTATCACCTGATTAATGATAATTACCAGTATATTTGGTCTATATAATAAGCAAATTCATCAATGTAGTTTCAAATCATTTTCAATAAAGAAATAAATAAAATTAGATTACTCAGATATTATACAGTAGGGTGTATATATATATATATATATATATATATATAAAAAATATATAAATATATATATATATATATATATATATATATATATATATATATATATATATATATATATATATATATATATATATATATATATAAAAGTATATATATATATATATATACCGTATATATATATATATTTGCACCCTCTATAATATCCAGCAGGGTGTTACTTACTATTCTTGACTCGTGTATAACCTAATGGTAGCATCTGATTTCGCCTTTTGAAGTGCAGCAAAATAATTGGTCTTTTATTTTTAATATTTTTCAGATTCGGACTCATTGAGAAAATATTGGCATAAAGAAAAAAATGGTGAACATAACTCCAGGATATGAAACAATGATTTTCAAATTTCTTAACTTTTTACTTTGTAAAAATAATAATAAAATATTTCTTATATTCCGAATTTCTTTATCCAAAAATTATATAATAAATATTCTTAATATATTTTATATCCTTATCATCTATTCACAGAATAATATATATATAATGTTTATCGATCTGGTCAAAATATATCTTAATAAAATAAAGTCCTTTTCTTATAAATAAAATTCTTCTTAAAAATACATATAAGTTTCTTCTTAAAAAATATAAAATAGTATTCGTAAGCTTAAGAAAATATGAGAAACAATCTTCATGAAATAAATAGAGCAACGGAGTGAGAGCTTTCAAAACATAGTTTATGTGCACAAAAGTTTTTAAGTGAGAGAGTATTTCAATGTTAAAATCGTTACCTGGTAATTGATAATATATTTTTGTTCGCTTGTGAACAAACAAGGCATAAAGAAATGAATCAAGGCTCATACAGGAGCAAAAATACAATAAATAATCTACTCTTCTTTCGTAGATCGTAAAGCGTATATTTTCAGAAATACAGTATCTAATCTATGGTACAGCCTTTTCAAAATGGCTTGCAAGCTTCGTTGCGGAGAATCTCATTCAGAGATGAAAATATAAAAATGCCAATAAAAGAATTTTCTACTCAAAATTCTTTCGTGAATAGATTTAAAATAATCACTGTCACTTTATAAAAATATAAATCACAGTTAAATAAGACACAGGTAATTTAAACTCTCACTTTTAAAATAATAACCAGCACATGTTTTAAACACCGCTTCTCACTTCCAAGGTCCAAGCTCTACTCCCGACACTTTCTTCCACAGAAAATCTCGTTCCTCATCTCTCACTTCGGAACTTAAACTCTTTCCCGAATTACAAAGTCTTCTATTTTGAACAACATTATAAATACTTCAACTAAATGTTTTTTTAAATAAATTCTTCGTAACCATACCTAAAAATTATGGTAAAGAAAGTTCCCCCCTTAAAAATAAGAAAATTTATGGCAATAAATTTTCTTCCTAACGTAATGATAATTACATCTTTTTATTTAAAAACAATATATCATAAATCATTTAAAAACTATTATACATAATTTACACGTATAAATAATTACATAAAAGAAAACAACACTCCTCTCTTCAAACATTAAATGAAAGACCTTCCTCCCATAATCGCATTTCAAGTTCTTGGGCATTTAATTACTTACAAAAAAAAAATAATTACATAAATAAGCATGACTAAACACTTCAAATCAACTTATCAGATATCCAGAAGAATATCCCTTGGAAAAGCATGCAAAGGAAAACACCCAAAAGAAACTAAGAAACAGAATTAAGAACAGGAAGCTTCGTTATTAAAGGAAGAGTTATGATCGGAATGATCATGTATAGGAGTACTGTGAGAGATTTCAACCCTCTTATTAGAACGTAAATTTCTAGGGCTGCCTTCACGAGGTCCCCCGAATCTTTGATAAGGCACATAACTAGCATCAGAAAGATCGGATTCTGACTTAGAACGTTCAAAACTACTGTCACGAGCACTACTATTCCTATCACCAAAACCATGAAAAGAACTCTGAAAAGAATCTTCGGAATCAAAATTAGGATCATCTACAATTTCGGAAATATTTTGATTTCGATTAAGAACCGGACTATTATGTACTCTTATAGGGTCTTTAAAAGAAGACTGAGAATACCTAGAATTATTCACCGAAGGCGGATTATTAAAATTCCTCGCGAATTTATGTGGAATACAAACATTTTCTTCCTCATCAACTTCATCTGTTGATGCATTCTTCACATCTTCATTATGACAATCAAAATGTACTTTCTTATGACTCTTAACATTATAATTAGAAGATTTACCTAACTTTCCAGACGTAGGTTCGACCATAACAGGTTCTGCAACGACTTTAAAATTGTCGCTGTGGACAGCTATCTCTCTACCAGTAGCTAAACACTGCAATATGAAACGATTTCTACCCAGGACCCCCACAACCCGGTAAGGTCCCTGCCATCGCTTATGTAATTTAAAAGGTATTTTAGGTGGTTTAACAGCTAAAATATAGACACGACTTCCTACCTTGATATCTCTTTCCAAAGCTTTTCCGTGTTGCCTTGACACAAACTTTTGAGTTTCCAACTCCAAATTCTCCTTTGCTATCTCTCTTATCAAATTAGTTCTTATACTTAAATCTATTAACTGATCGTGTGTCGGATGAAAATCTTCCTCCAAATTTACAAAAGGAGATACGTAATTTACAAAAGGAGATACGTAGTTATCTACATCATACGGTAATCTCTTGCTATAACCATGAAGTACGTAGTGTGCACTTTCCCCTATTGATTCATTAAAAGTGCTATTTAAGCATAACTGAACAAATGGTAAATAATTGGACCAATCGTCCCCTTTTCGTTTATGTAATGCCTAAGGTAATTTTCAATCTGTAGGTTATTTCTTTCACATAAAGAATTTGCTATAGGACTCCTCACGCTGATCTCTACCTTACGGATTTTCCACAATTTACAAAGTTGCTTAAAAAAATCAGATATATACTCACCACCCCCATCAGATACTAAAATACTGGGACAACTATGTCTTACTATAACGCGATGTAATAACGCATTGGCGATGTGTACACCACTCCTAGAAGGTATACCACAAATTTCAACATACCTCGTTAACGAATCCTTAAACAATAAAATATATTTAGCACCAGAAACTCTACAAGTCGGCAATGGGCCAATAATATCAGTATGTACACGTGAAAACGGTGCATAAGCAAGTGGGTACTTAAATATGGGTGCCCTATGTGGAATATTCCCCTTTACTTTCAAACATGAAGAACAATCTTTACAAAACTGGTAAACTCTTTTTGTCATACCTGGAAAAATATATCTCTCTTTAATCTTCTTCTCCGTCCTTATATGACTCATGTGTCCCGATCCCAAGGAACAATGACCAATATTCAACACAGTATATATTAAAGAATCTGGTATCTCGATGAGATACTTTTGCTCATTAGTTACATAATACAATATACCCTTAACATAAGCGTGTGGAAAACTATGAACACCACCATTCTCTTTAACAAAATTTAAAATAGGAATCAATCTAGGACACTTCTCCTGTTCTGCCTTTATAACATCAGAAGTTAAATTAAACAACTGAGTGTTTGGATACATAACATCGATACGCGAAATGAAAGAAACTGGAACATAGCCAGGAGGATTTCTCGACAAAAAATCAGCGCAAACATTCTTTTTTCCTTCTATATATAGAATTTCAGGTTCAAAAGCATTAACCTTAATAGCCCACCGTGCTAATTTGTGGGAAAGATCTTTATTCTTAAATATACCTACTAACGGCTGATGATCAGTATAAATACGTATTTTATAACCAAATATAGTATTTCTGAACCTCGTTAAAGCCCACATTATCGCCAAGGCTTCTAAGTCAATCGTACTGTAGTTCTTTTCGGACTTACTCAGTGTTCGAGAAGCGAAAGAAATTGGGCGAATGTTTCCGTTATCATCCTTTTGAGCCAATGTAGCCCCTAGCCCGATGCTACTAGCATCTGTTGTAACAATGAAATCTTTAGTAAAATCAGGAAACTTTAGTAAGGGATCGATAATTAACTTTTGCTTTAGCGTATCAAACACTCGTTGCTGCTCTTGCCCCCAAGAGAACGGTACACCCTTACGAAACAAAGACGTAATAGGCTGTGCTAAGACACTAAAATTAGGAACCATGGAACGATAAAAAGACACGAAACCAACGAAAGAACGTGCGGACGTAACGTCTGTCGGCACTGAAAAAGACTTTAAAGCATTAATTTTGGTCGGATCCGCCGACAACCCCTTAGAACTTATTTGAAAACCAAGGTAAACAAGTGACCTTTTGAAGAAATTTGCCTTTTCGAGTTTCACCTTTAATTTAGCTCTTTTTAAAGCATCGAAAACTAAACCCAAACTATCATAATGTGACTTAATGTCTGCAGAAAACACAATTATATCATCAAGGTAAACTAAGGCATGTATCCCTAAGAGATGAGACAATGCTAACTCCATGACTCGGCAAAAAACGTTAGCGGCTGTTCGCACACCCATTGGTAGACGCACTGGTTCAAAATGCCCTCGTTGAGACGAGAAAGCTAAATATGGGCGGCTTTCAGGAGCCACGCCCACCCCGTAGTAGCCTGTGATGAGATCCAAAGATGAGAATACAGAAGAATTCCCTAACTTAGACAATGTAGACTCAATGTGGGGTACGGGAAACTGTACCGGTACCACATATTTATTTAATTTCCTATAGTCCAAAACGACTCTAGGACGAGGATTATCTTTCTTTGGAATAATAAGAAGAGGAGAGTTATGTGGAGAGTCTGAAGGTACTATGTATCCCTTCATTAAACAATCATCAATCCAGCTGTCAATATCTTGCTGGTAGCGATGAGGCATATTATAATTAGCAGTATAAATATATCTCGGAGCATCCGTGTAAGCTCTAGCTTGAACTCACTTAGCGGACAAACATCTACTCTATCATTACTAAGAGCTATCGCTTCTTTATTTGCTATAAGAAAATCCAAAATTTGTTCCATTTGCGTGGGGTCTTGCAGCACCACCAAATCGGAATCTTTCTTAGACTTAGATAATAAAATCTCCCTGTAAGCTTCACGAAGTTCCTCATCCGAAAGACCTTCGGAGCATTCTACCTTATTTATATTCGATTCATAACTACGAAAAGAAAGAGAACTTGCACTCGAAATAACAACATTTTTATCTAAAACAATTGTGGACGGACTGTAATTGATACACTTTATTACGATAGTGCCATCGTGCACTGTGCTAAGTACGTTAGCAAACATAATATTTGACAAAGAATTTCTCTCAGAAACAATATAAGAATTTTCGGGAGGCTTCGTCCCGGCTTTTGATTTAACATCCACAGATAAAAGATATGTAGAATAGGGCTCAAATTTCATTGAGTTAGGAAGCAGAAGTTCATAAATTTCGTCGTCTGAAATTACGACTTCGTGATGGAAAGTTTCACTTTCGAAATTAATGTGGTTAGTTTGAAAACCAAAATTGACAGATTCGGTATCTGGACCACCGATTTCTGTTGAAGAGTTATCATATAATAAAGAATCAAAACTAGGTTTGACATCGCTAATTAGCGGATCATAAACGTGTAACGGAATATTAACGTAACTATTTTTATCTTTCATAATTATACAATCATTATGAAAATCTAAAGCAATCGGAAGACTCGAAATAATATCTGAACCTAACAATAAAGAACCATTGAAACAACATTGTTGATTAACAATGACAAAGAAAACATTAAATAAGCCTACTTATATTGAAGGTTGCATTCTGAAGTTTTCACGTCCTAAATAGGATCACATTCCCCGATAAGAACATAAGAAACTATGTTAGTGTCTCATTAATTTTACCGGATAAATTTCTTGTATCCTCTTTACTAACCCCTCCCTAATCAAACTGACTGATGACCCGCTATCGATATACCCTGAAATTTCTTTAATAAACTCGTATTCGACAGTTAAACTTACCTTAAGAAAATAGCTTTTACCTATTAAAGGATTTTCTTCTACTCGAAATACATTCGTGGAAAGCGGATTTTTAAACATATTTGAAATAAAATCAACCTCAATGGGGCTTATTACGGCATCTTGAGGTACCAGATCCGTAACCCTTTTCAAAAATTTTCATCATATAAAGACCTCTCATGCGATTGCTTCGCTGGGCGGTACGTGGAATTATCATAAAAATTTTGCGCATGGCGCGTATTCATAGTACGGTTATTTCGTTTAAACTGCAAAAAATTCGAACTTTTATCGTGAAATTCACCTTCACGGACTCCATAATTGACATTTATACTACTTACATTTGAATATGAGAAGTGATTTGGGTCCAAAGCATTGACCTGAGATACGTGATGACGTTCATTATTTTGGAACGAACTCGGAGACTGATACTTAACCATTCTATCTCCGGGAGTTTGAGGGGAGTTTCTACCTGAAAATACCTGCCTATTCTGGACATTAGTATTATATTTATTAACTTTATGATGCATATTAAACGAATCTTGACAAAAATTTATATGTGATTGATGATTACGGCCGCTCTGACCTTGTGTAAAACCCTGTTTAAGACCCTTAGAAAATGAAGAATTGGAACGAACATTATTCCTACTTTGAGAATATTTCTCTAGTTCAGAAGGCGTGATTACCTTAATTCGATTTAAACTTTGTGAAGAATGAGGATTCCAAACTGTGTTTTGGCATCTCCTCTGCGAGCCACGAATATGTTTTTGGAAACATAGAGAACAAAAAGGTCCGTAAATACATTGGGACGTATGGTGACCTACCCTTTCACACGTTTTGCAAAATACGACTTACTTCGTGTGTATCTTGACGTTCTCAGAGTCGGACGACTGAGGTTTAGAAAAAGAATATGCAGCATTATTAGGTTGAGTTCTCAACTTAGGAGAACGATGAAGAAAAGGATCAACTTGGTTCCTTCCCGGTTGAGTTGTATAAACAGGAATTGCATTAGTGAAATTAGACGTCTTCCCCGAAGAAGATGCAACCTTACCACTATTAATTACTTGGCTCTTCTTCAAATAACTTTGAATCTGTTGAGGTATCGAATTTGAGATACAGAACTCCTCATTTAGAATCCTCTGGAACTGCGGCTTAGCATTTATATACAAGGAAGAAAATAACAACAACCTACGTTGTTCTGGAGTAAAATCCACTCCGTGTAACATCGAAGACGAATCTAGAAACATTTGTAATGCCTTTTGAGACTCTGTAAGGTACTCAGGCAGTGAGTGGTGAGAGTTCCACTTCACGTCAATGAAATCTTTAAAAGCCTCGAAAGAGCTCTTGGAATTAAGGGGGTCCAGGCATAGAGACAAATCGGTCTTGAACTGAAGCCAAGAAGTAGCCTGAAGCAATTCCGGAGTCGACAATATCAGCGCCGAAACATTACCCTCTTTGTGAGAAAGGAAACGGGTATAAGCCCTCAGTTTCTCTGTATCGGTGCTAATTCCTTCGTCAGCAAAATAAAGCTCAATAGCAGCGAACCACGAATTTAGACTCGGACCTCGCCAACAGTCGTCTATGTAACCTATTAAAATAGGAATGTTTGGCCGTGAATGGGTTAACCTGTCAATATTCAATGTAGGCCTAGACATGTTTTCGGAATGATCTGAAACGTAAGAAGAAGAAATATTCTGCGAAATATTACTCGGTTGTTGCCCCCCACCACTAGTGGGTGAAATCTCCTTGTTATCGTCGGTCAAAAACACGTTTTCTTCCTCCGTATCAGAAGGCATTAAGAATGAAACACGTTATAAGGAATACAGAAATAGCACAACGGACAAAAAGTTGACAGAAAAAAATAACAACGTACAAAAAGAAACAAATATTTTATGAGACAAATAACAAAAAAAAAAAAAAAATGACTATTAAGAAAAAACTACACTCACAAAAGAAAGAAAATACTTCAAAAATAGACAAAAACGAGGACAAACACAAAATTGTTATTTACGACACCACATATAAAAAAAAAACAAAAAACAAAATTTTTATTGTAACATAAACACTGACTTACAGGATGGCTTCTCTCCCAAGCAATGTTCCTCCGGACATCTTCAGAAATCGACTAAAAATATTCATAAACCTCGAGGACATTAGCCTAGTAAAATAAATGCAAGAAGGAATAAAAAAAAAAAATAAAAAAAAATTTTAAATTTAAAAAAATAATCAAAAAAAAATAAATAAATGAATGTTTTAAATATATTTGCCCTGAACACTGTGCCTCCTGAGTGAGACTCTTCGTAAACTCCTTCCAAACTTTTATTCGTAAATGCTTGGAAACGGCGATTATGCAATGAAGTATCTTTCATCAATTTTTGAGTTGAGTCGCGCTTTCTTTCTTTCTCTCAGATAATGTACCTTAAAAATACAAATATCATATTATTACCTTGAATAAAAATATATATATATATTATATATATATATATATATATATATATATATATATATAAAATAGATCTAATATATAAATATAGATATATAAAAATAAATATATATATATAAAAGAAATAAAAGAGAGAAATAAATTGATCAATGATATATATAGGTATGTTTTATACTATCTTTTAACGTGCCAATATTATCCACCGAAAAAAAATCAACAACAATTCAATTCACGCGCTCACGGTGACCAATGTGATAAAAACTGGTAATATAATCCCACAAAAAAAAAATACACGCACTGCAGTCTCTTCCACCCTCTTTCTCTCTCATCTACACACAGAGAGATGGCGTCGAAGAAAAATTATTCTACAGTCATATATGATTCCAAAATAGCCTACCACTTTTCTTTTCTGTATTTTATTTAGTGAGAACTTCGCAGAAAATCGAACTGTATATTTCGTGTGTGTGTGGTCGGTGCGTGGTAATCTTTGTACCACTATTCTGTTTTCGGAGACGCTCTGAAGACAAATTTTTAACTCTCCGTAGAAAACTTTTATTCATCCACAAAAACAAATATTTAGACCGACAAACAGTTCACACACAAACAATTACACACCAAGATATACATTCATAACTGTATATAAAAGAAGACAAATAATAATAATAATAATAATAATAATTATTATTACTATTATTAATAATATATTAAATTTTAATCAAATAAATAAATAAATAAACATATGACTATTTATTACTGTAATAGGCTAAATAAAAAGAAACAAAACAAAAAAAAAATCTTTTAAAGCAAAGTCAGTTATAACTGGAAATACTGCACAAGAAAACCCCGTTATAAGATCCCTTTACAGTTATTCAACTTCTATTTAACAAACTACGCAGCTGTGAAATCCCATGAACTTGATAGCCTCGAACATGAAATATTAACATATGATTGTTGCGCAGTAAAGAAATATATTACAAGTTGTATACATTAACGCAAAAAAAAAAAAAAATTACTCTAAACATATATATATATATAGATATATATATAAATAAATATATATATATATATATATAATATTATATATAAAATATATATATATATATATAATATATATATATATATATATATATATATATATATATATATATATATAATAACTTGAACAATCTTCAAACATTTCTTAAGAAAATTACAAATGTATTATATAAAATAAAAAAAAAAAATTATTCTAGACAATATGACAGAAAACGGAGCCGTTGTGAGGCTACTTTAATTATTTCTATGACGTCACAATAGTTAAAGGATGCGCGCACCAATCATCGTTAAGGAAATTACAGTAATAAAAAGCCTATAATAAATTTAAGAAAATAAATAATGAATAATTTTATAAATTACTGTAAATGTATTTAAATACCTTTTTTACACAACAAAAAGGAAAAAATGTAATGTCACCTACTTATCCGATATTTTTACAAATTATACCGTATATGAGCTCCTATAAACATCCGCATTGCGTATATACAGGAAAAAAAAAAATTGCGTCGCAGCAAAATAATCCACACTTGATGACCAAGATGGCTTCCAAATTGAATCGCAAATGATGAAGTAAAACAAAATCACTTTGTAGACGGTCGCCTCAAAAATAACAATTCTTGAATAGATGAACTTTTTCTTTTTCCAAGGTACACTTCTTCGTACCAGATCAGATTTTTTTTTATTTTTTTTATTTTCTAATAAATAATCAATCAAAAGAGTATGTAAGACCAAAAATTTGTCCTGATCACGGGAAAACCATTGTCCTGTCACGGTCGCCATTCTTTGCACCCTCTATAATATCCAGCAGGGTGTTACTTACTATTCTTGAGCTCGTGGTATAACCTAATGGTCAGCATCTGATTTCGCCTTTTGAAGTGCGGTATATAATTGGTCTTTTATTTTTAATATTTTTCAGATTCAAACTCATTGAGAAAATATTGGCATAAAGAAAAGATGATGAACATAACTCCAGGATATGAAACAATGATCTTCTAAATTCTTAACTTTTAACCTTTGTAAAAATAATTAAAATATTCTTAGAGTTTTTGAAAGGGAAGTCCAAAATTAAATCGCAACGGCATTGAACAATTTATGTTCGTATGATCTAATTCACAGAATAATATTTATATAATGTTATCATCTGGTCCAAAATATACTCTTAGATAAAATAAAGTCCTTTTCTTAATAAATAAAATTCTCTTAAAAATACATATAAGTTTCTTCTTTAAAAATACAGAAGTACTCTTGAAGCCAAAGATTATGAGAAACAATCTTCATGAAGTAAATAGACTAATGGCGTGAGAGCTTCAAAACATAGATTATGCGCACAAATTTTAGTGGAGAGTTTCAATTTAAAATCGTTACCGTGGGGAATTGAAATATATTTTACCTCCATACCCATGACATTTTTATTATAAATTTAATCAAGGCTCATTACAGGAGCAAAATACAGATAAAATAATCTACTCTTCTTTCGTAGATCGTAAAGCGTATATTTTCAGAAATACAGTATCTAACTATGGTACAGCCTTTTCAAAATGGCTTGCAAACTTCGTAGCGGAGAATCTCGATCGGAGTGAAAATATAAAAATGCCAAGTGTTAAAAAGAATTTTCTACTCAAAATTCTTTCGTGAATAGATTAAAAATAATGATAATCATTTTATAAAAAATCATAATCACAGTTAAATAAGACACACGGTAATGTTAAACTCTCACTTTTTAAAAAATAACCAGCACATGTTAACACCCGCTTCGCTTCAGGTCCAAGCTCTATCCGACACTTTCTTCACAGAAAATCTCGTTCCTCATCTCTCACTTCGGAACTTAATTTATTACAAATTTCAATCTCTCCTATCTTGAACAATATTATCAATATTTAACTAAATTTTTTTTTAAATTTATTATTCGTAACCATACCTTAAATATATATATAAAGTATATATTATATATATATATTATATATTGAATATATATAATATATATATATATATTATATATATATATATATTATATATATTATATATTATATATATATATATTATATAATATATTTATTATATATATATATATATATAATTTAAATAACTTAATAACTAAATAAAATTATATTTACTAAACTTATTTTTAATTAGGTAAATAATTAAGATTACTAAAGTAATTTAAAAAGGCAATATGTAGACTAAAAAATCAAAAAATCATTGATTTTTTTGATTTGTTAAAAATCAAAAAAATCACCACCCTGGTTGTGCTAAAAGTCAATTATGAGGTTTTGAAAGAAAGGTATCTGTAAAATTATATAAGGAAGAAATGAGAAGGATAAAAGATGCATACTTAGGGGGGTGGGAAAGGTATTTAAATGAAGAGTTGGAAGGAGGATGAATGGAGACTTACAAGGAATAAGAAGGTTGTTCTGGAAGAGAAGCTGGAAAAAGGCTAAGAGAGAGTTAGGAGAATTTATAGGAATAATGAATGGATGGAACTTCATAACTGATGAGATGGATGTGAGGAGAGTGAAAAGGAACACTTTGGAAAATTATCTGAAATAATTGACAGTGGTCTGATGAAGAGGGATTGTAAATGTGAGTGGGTTTGTTTGTTAAGAAGTAGGTATTTTTGGGATGAAATAATTAGCAGAAAGGAGGAAATAGAGAGTGAGAAAGTTGAAGGATTGTAAATCAGCAGGTATAGATGGAGAATTACTATGAAATGATCAAGAATGGAGGTAGGACTGTCATTGATGAGTATAGAAGCGCTGCAACAAAAGCATCTTTGGAGGAGGTTAGTTCCAAGGAATGGGGAGACCAGTGATAGTATCCTTGTATAAGGGTAAAGGTGATAGGAGAAACTGTAGAAACAGGGGAATAAGTTTACTGAGTGTTGTAAGGAAGAATAATTTTGCTGGTGTTTGGTGAAAGAGTGCGTCTAGTACTGAGGGCTGCATTGGAAGAACAAGGCGGCAGATTAAGAATGTGCCAGAATCAAATTTTTACATTGGGACAAATGAGTGAGAACATGAAAGAAAAAAAACAAACTGTATTTAGGATTTGTGAATTTGTGAACTTGCAACAGGCGTATGAGAGAATTAATAGGAAAGCTCTGTGGTGGGTGTTAATAATATATGGCATTGGAATTGTTGGTGTTGGAATCAAGAGGATTTTTTTTTTTTTTTACAGGTAACCATCACTGACACTCTGAGCCCTTTTGAAGGAGGGGCAGAATAACCAAAATGAAAAAATAATAATAATGGTAAAAACCCACCCAATTCCAAACCTAACACAAACCTCTGAGGTGACTGCAGATGGAGGACTTGGAGAGGGAGATTAAATGCAGCAGGAAAAACAAATGAAGGCAGAGAGTTCCGCATAAGAGGTGGCTGGAAAGAAAGAGGCACCACAAGGAACAAACCTGGAGTTCCAATATTCACACAGAATTCATAAGATAGCAGGGAACCCCTTGTGCGATGCAAAGGTGGGGGGGGGGTGAGGAGAAGTCAACTCCCTCAAGCACCTGCTGTTTGTAGTGAAGAATAAATGGAGTGGAAAGTGATTGGTTTAATATGTAATAATGGAGTGAGGCAGGGATGTGCTATGTCTCCATGGCTATTAATTTGTATGTAGGTAGAGTGATAAAAGAATTAATATGACCTCTTCAAAAAATGACCTCTTCAAAAAATGGCCTCCTCCAAAAATAACCTCAAAAACTGACCTCTTCAAATAATGGCATCTTCAAAAAATGACCTCAAAAAATACTTTATTGTATGAGGATGATTTGGTTTTGTGCAGTGAATCAGATGAAAGTTTGAAAAAATTGATAGAGGGGCTTGGCAGGGTGTGCAAAAGGAAGGTTTTGAAAATAAACACATAAGAGTGAGGTGATGGTGGTGGGTGAGGAGAGATGTGCGCAGTGTTAAATCATGTTGGATGGTGATTAACTGGAACAGGTACCTGAGTTTAAATATTTAGGCAATATGTTGAACGAAAAGGGAATGGATGCTGCAGAATATAGTATGAAACTTGTGATTGGTAGGAAGGTGAAAGGTGCAATTAAATTTTTAGTGAATTTAGAAGAATGGTACATAATAGGAGCAAATGGCGTGGTTTTGTGAGGGGACATCGTTGTGGGACTGGCCTGAGGGATCAACCCTGACATTGATAATACAACAGCGGGTGACTAAGACAGTGTTGTGAAGCTTCGGGATGGATTATGACTGTGACAGTCTCATACTTAAGGACTTATGGGTATGAGTAGAGGTTGTGAAGGAGACTTTCTTCTTCGACTCAGGTCACAGTCTTCTTCTTAACTATTTTGTTTCATTTTTTTTATTTTTTTATTTTTTTTGGCACACATCACCCCCAGTTCTGGGGAACCAAGATGATGATGATGATGATTATTTTTTTAATACAAAATAAATATTAAATGAAAAAAAGGAACAAAGCAAAATAAATGTAATGTTTCTAGATGAGATTTTTGATATTACAAATTAAGGTTCTTTTAATTGTGATCAAAGGTGTTGGATTCACAATCCATGGATTGTGATGCCACATCACTGAGAAAATACAATGACTTACCTTTATTCAACTTGTAAATGCATTAGAACCAGAACTGGCATTAAAAAACCCACCCCCCAAAAAAACAAAAATTACCTATAAAAAAAAAGCTGTTATTTTAAAAGTTTGAGTGATTTTTAAAAATTTTTAATATGTACTAAATAGTAACTATATTAGTTTTATCAGTATTGTGTCTAGTTACTTTTAAATTCAGGACTAAAGAATGCTTTTAATAACTACTTAGATAACTTCAAATTCAATTTTATTTTTCTCATTTATACCACAAACCACAGATTAACAATACTAAAATGGTGATGTTTACTAACTTGTTTCTCTCTCCTTCAACCTCACTGACTTCTTGCTATTCCAAACCTTTTTTTCTCCCACTTAAAATTGTTTGATTGTTTTTTAGAGTTTTCGCTTTTATTTTCAACAATTTGATATTTTTAAAAATTATTAATATGTAATAATAATAGTGATTTAATTAACTCTATTAATTAATAATCTAACAGTAACAATTTTAGATATTTATCAAAATAATGAAAATGGATTTTTAAAATGAAAACGTAAATTATAATTTAATTATATCACCTTCAATTATTTAATATTTATTAATTAGGGGCAATTATCTTCATTAGAAGGTAAGAGAAAAATATGACCTATGTACCATAGTTGAAAAATAATTTATTGAATAAAGCCAAGTGGCCTAAATGCTTCAATTACTGATTAATTTAGACTAAGATTAGTTCTAGTGGATAATGAAACATCAAACAGTCCAACATTAAGAGTTGTACTGGAATTGACATTTTTTTTTCGTCCGGAATTACTAATGTATACTTCTGTAATATAAAATTTGGCTGGAAGGATTGTATTTTACATAACCCATCAGCATTTCTTTTTAAAAAAATATAATGGTAGCCTTGCAATAGTTTCAAACACAAGTATTACATACCTCCAGTATTATTGAAATAAAGTTTCCTCAAATATCTCAAAATATGAAGCACATCTATCATACTCATTAAACTCAAATTTAAGGTCAATATAGATATATAATAATATATTTATATATACCGGTATATATATATATATATATAATAATAATATATTATATATATATATATATATAATATATATAATATATATTATATATATATATATATATATATATATATATATATATATATTGTAAGATTTTAAAATTTTCTTTCCTACTAAATATTTTTTTATATGAGTTTATTTTTTCTTATTACAGCATCTAATGGATTTCTATGTTTTTTAATGCACCTTGCATTCATCTAATTAATTTACTTCTCTATTGATGGTAAGAAATATTATATTGAATGGCCGAGAATAATGTCTATCTGAATATAATTTTTCAATGGAGCACATATTTCTTTTCTTTTAAATGTTAATACTTTCCAATGGATTCGAAGTTTTGTAAGTAGAACCTTTTTAATTTTTATAGATCAATTCATCCAACTTGTATTCGACCACAGTGTCCTCTATGAGCAACTTTCTCTACAAAATAATCAAATATATGGCCTCAAAGTTTTGAGGTAGGTCATATATTATAGTAAACAAACCTAAATGAACTATATGGTAAAATATTAAAATAAAATTTAAGTTAAAAGAATACTTATATCTAATAAATTATAATAATTTATAGGTCAACTAGGCAGGGACCCTTTTCCCTCTATCAAAATCAAACCAGGTAGGGACCTTGTTCCCTCTATCAATTTCAAAACAGGGTTGGGACCCTGTTCCTTCTAAATCAAACGTGGTAGGGATCTTTTTCCCTTTAAATTGATATTAAATTAATACCATTTATAGATCGACCAGGTAGGGACCTTGTTCCTTCTATCAATTTCAAAACTAGGCAGGGACATATTCCTTCTATCACTTTCAAAACTTGAAAAGACATGGTAGGGACCTTGTCCCTTTAAATTAAGACGTGGTTGGGACCTTCTCCCTTCTAAATCAAACGTATTTGGGGACTATCCTTACCAGTAAAGATATGGTAAGGGACCTTTCCCTTGTCTAACTACAAGAAAACTTGGTAGGGGATCTAAACCCCTTTTCACTATCAAAAATCATAAAACTAAATAGTAAAAGGAAAAAGTGTTCTTGTTCTTGAATTATTCATACAACCTAAAGAAAATATAGTTTTTTAAAAGTTAAAACGTGAAGCGTAGACTTCTTTAAAAATTGAAAACATATTAAACATTACATAGTGAAAGAGCCGGGACTCTTTTTGTGTCACTTAATTTATTTATGAACATTGTGATATCATATCACCGAAATAACTTATTAATTTACATTAACAATTAACAATTTAAAAAATTGAAAACTAAAAATTAAAATTATCAATTGTGTTATATTCAGTGTCTTTAAAAATAGCATTAATTAATTTATTAATAAATATTTTTATGTATTACTATGTCACTAATGTACATTAGTAAAGAAGGTACACTGGTGCGCTTATCTCAAAAATAAAAATTATAACTTCCTCGTACTTTAGTACATAAGCCTCAAGAAGGAATTTTTCCGCAGTACATAACTCTAAAAAAGAAATGTTCCCGCAGTACATAACTCTAAAGAATAAAATTGTTCCCGCAAGTAGCGAATGTACCTAGTACCATCGCTCAAGAAAAATTATTATCTATGCCCCTAAGAGTATGCATGGATGATGATGATGTAATATACTTTTATACATAACTAATATTTAATAAACCTCTCATTTTACTATTTATCTTATCCCCTCTCAATTATTTTAAATGAAATACCTTTGCAAAGCTTGCATTCCCTTTAAATTTTGGTAAAAAATAAAAATTAAGTAATTATTTAATTTCGCTTATATTGCTTATGCTTACATGTGTCATCCCTGATCCTCTATCTCCTTTTTCATATTTTCATATCCGCGACTGTCACTTTGCATGAGTTTCATCACCTGTTTGACTTTTTGGACGTATAAATCTCTCCACTTCATCAAAAATCATCTTCATAAATCCACATCTCAACAGAAAGAGAGGAAGCATTCAAGGGTCGAATAGTGTGGCAACTTTATTCCAAGACACGATAGTGTCTCTACGACCTTAACTTAAACAGTAAGTTTTTACATACTCTATTCTCAATCTCAACTTCAAATCATTTTTATTGTAGCAGAGCGTAGTTGCTATAACTACCGACTAGACTTGCTACCTTTTCTTTTCTGTTTTTCTCATTCTTAGTTTTCATAACTTTTCGAAAATCCTTGTTCCATGTTGAATTTGGTATAGGTGCTACTGAAGCATTCCACTTCAGTCTCTACTGACATTAATATAAAAACTCTACGAGAACACCTCCAACCAACAGGCCTCCTCAATCTACTTTATTGTTTAAATAAATGGCACAATGCCTGATTTCAATGTCCTTCTCTTCACAACTCTTACAAACCACCCTAAATTTCAAAATGATCCTCATCAACTACAACCATCAATTGGAATTGTTGAATGGTTAAAAGCAATTTATGAACAAAATCAGACAATCTTATTGACTCTAACGAAACTTGTTTCACAACTTGACAAACTTCCTTCTACACAATGTAATGAGAAACCGATAGAACAGTATTCCTATTCATCTCCAAAATATTCAGATTCTTCAAATCTAACGCAAAAATCTAAAATTAATAAACCGGGTCTCATTGGAAATGTTTGTCACTTTCAACTTAATAAAAAGTATCAAGGTTCTCAAACCTTTTCTAAAGATAAATCTATTCCCATCTATCAAAATAATATTTCATCAAAAGTATATGGTCATAGACCACAACAACATCAACAAATAAAACGATCATGGTGGTCTAAACCCACAATAATTTGCAACTACTGTAAAAGAGCCGGACATGATATCCGGAAGTGTCGAAAAAGACCTTATTGTCAATTTTGCAGCAAACGTGGTCATATATATGATCAGTGTTATACAAGACAAAACAAATGTATAAATTGCCAGGAACATGGCCATGTAATTTCAAATTGCCCAAAAAGAAATACGAAACGTAAAATATTTAGCAATATTCCTATTTGTCCTTACTGTGGAAGTAACCACCTGGGCATGAATTGTCCACAGAAAGAAATTTACAGATCTAAAAAACAGAGCCAATCTTTAAAAACAGAAGTGATCAAAGAATCACCAACACCACCCTTAAAAACTAAATTATCTAACTCTCCAAAATCAACTAAGTGGCAAACGAGTGGCGATAAACCACCTACTAAGGAAATTTCAACGAATCAGGTACAGTTACCACCACCACTTAAATTGGAAAAACACCCAATCTCTGACAGCATGCCTAAGATTCGAGGCAATAACAACCCAACAGGTAACACCCTCAACAATGGAAAAGAAGATGTAAGTAATCTTATTCCTATATCTTCCTCTACAACTATCAATCCTAAATTTTCAATTTCTACTCTTACTCTCATTCCTACTACTATTCCTACCACTTTTATTTCAACAACTACTATTCCTACTACTACTTTATGTACTCTATCTGCCTTATCTACAACTACTACTACTTCTGCAAAATCTATACTTCATCTTAGCTCTTCTCAATCTACTGTTCCTGTCAATCATGACCTTCCACTTACCTCATCTTCTACTATCCCTTCGGATCTTCCTAATTCTACTCCTGATAACTCCTCTAAATCTTCTACTACCAAATGTACTCCTAAACTTTTTTCCAAAACTAATGATGCTTTAGATCCTTTGGGCTCTTCACTTAGTTCAATCCATCCGGATTCTTCACCTCATCGGGATAATAAGGAATTTTCAACATCTTGTCCAGAGGACATTATAGAGTTAGATAGAGAATTGACTGATCTTGAAATAAAACAACTTTATGAGTTCCCAATAGATACAAATTATGTGGATGAATGGCCAGAAGGATTTGAGTGTATTTATTTACTGGATGACAGTGATTCACTGTTCCAATGTTTTTCAATTGGTTTGTATGGTCATAGAAAGAATGACTCATCTATAAGAATAAGACTAACAAATGAATTAATTGAAAACCCACAAAAGTATAATTTGCCAACTGATGGCCGAGCCGGTAAACAGATCTTAGAACTCTTGAAAAAGTCTAAAAGGGACGAACAGTTTCCATTCATTCATTGCTTACAGGCTTTTGTCAATGTAATCCCTACGAAAGCTATCTTGTTATACATTGGCTCAAAACAACTTGTATATTATGGAACACCTCAAAGTAAAAACTTATTTTGCATAATGTGCTCAAATGGAACTAATTATCATTATCTTCTACCCATGAGAAAAAAATTGCCTGATGTCGCTCTACAATTCTTAACTGACAAAGGAGTTTTTAAACAACTAAATATTTAGAAAAAGATACTATTTTTTAATAATTAAAAAGAAATTCTACCCCATGATTGAATCCGGTGGGGAGGATATGGTAAATATTGAATTGAAATGACAACCCTAATTTAAACAACCCTAAAGAAAACAAAATAACACCCTTTGCAAGTCCAGGTTCATCCGGAACGTCGTCAAAAGAACGGACATACTTGTGACTTGTAAGGTCTCCAGAGATCACTTACACTACTTATTACTTAGATTTATTATTTTTTTTTTGGCTTTTCATCAGCCACTACAACACATATGGAAAGGGAAACAACTTAACATAGTTCTGCTAACTCTTTCTTTTCTTTTACACTTATCTTGCTCCTCTCCATGTGACCTCTTTGAGGATATCTTATACGTCCATCTTCTTACAACTCCTCCAACGTTCGATTCCATCTCACTTTCAACACCGTCAGTTATTTTTCCAAATAACTGGTGGGGAGGAAAATGTAAGGATTTTAAATCCTTACCTCTAAATATTTATTTATATGAGTTTATATTTTTTCTTATTACAGCAATCTCAATGGATTTCTGTGTTTTTTATGCACCTTGCATTCATCTAATTAATTTACTTCTCTATTGATGGTAAGAAATATTATATTGAATGGCCGAGAATAATGTCTATCTGAATATAATTTTTCAATGGAGCACATATTTCTTTTCTTTTAAATGTTTATACTTTCCAATGGATTCGAAGTTTTGTAAGTAGAACCTTTTTAATTTTTATAGATCAATTCATCCAACTTGTATCCGACCACAGTGTCCTCAATGAACAACTTTCTACAAAATAATCAAATATATGGCCTCAAAGGTTTGAGGTAGGTCATATATTATAGTAAACAAACCTAAATGAACTATATGGTAAAATATTAAAATAAAATTTAAGTTAAAAGCATTTATATCTAATAAATTGTAATAATTTATAGGTCAACCAGGTAGGGACCTTGTTCCCTCTATCAAAGCTTTCAACATGGTAGTGACCTTGTTCCCTTTAAAATCAAAAACATGTTTTGAATGATTATATGGTAAAACATTAAAATAAATTTCAAGCTTAAAAGCATCTATATCTAATAAATTGTACTAATTTATAGGTCAACTAGGCAGGGATATACTCCTTCTATCACTTTCAAAAACTGGTAAGGGACTTTTCCCTTCGCTACTCAATAAGACGTGTTTGGGAGCTTCTCCCTTCTAAATCAAACGTGGCAGGGACTTGTTCCCTCAATCAACTTTAAAAGTCTTAGGAAACTTTCCTCTTTTCAAACAAAAACAGTCAAGGGAATTATCCCTCTCTAATTAAAAATTAGAAAAAGTAATTTGGTTTTTAAGAACAATTAAAACTAAATAGTAAAAGGAAAAAGTGTTCTTGAATTAAATTCATACAAACTAAAGAAAATATAGTTTTTAAAAGTTTAAAACGTGAAGCATAGACTTCTTTAAAACTTGAAAAAGAAAACAAATTAAACATTACATAGTGAAAGAGCCGGGACTCTTTTTGTGTCACTTAATTTATTTGTGAACATTGTGATATCATATCACCGAAATAACTTATTAATTTACATTAAAAATTGAAATCAATTAAAAATTGAAAAACTACAAAAATTAAAATTATTTCAATTATGTTATATTCAGGTCTAAATAAAACCAGGAACCATAATTTATTAATAAATATTTTTTATGGCCCTATATAATTTTATAAGTATTTAGAAAGAAGGTACACTGTTTTCACTTCTCTAAAGCAAAAATTATAACTTCCTCGTACTTCTAGTGCATAAGCCTCAAAAGGAAATGTTCCCGCAGTACATAACTCTAAAAAAGAAATGTTCCCGCAGTACATAACTCTAAAGAATAAAATTGTTCCCGCAAGTAGCGAATGTACCTAGTACCATCGCTCAAGAAAAATTATTATCTATGCCCCTAAGAGTATGCATGGATGATGATGATGTAATATACTTTTATACATAACTAATATTTAATAAACCTCTCATTTTACTATTTATCTTATCCCCTCTCAATTATTTTTAAATGAAATACCTTTGCAAAGCTTGCATTCCCTTTAAATTTTGGTAAAAATAAAAATAAGGTAATTATTTAATTTCGCTTATATTGCTTATGCTTACATGTGTCATCCCTGCATCCTCTAATCTCCTTTTTCATATTTTTCATATCCTGCAACTGTCACTTTGCATGAGTTTCATCACCTGTTTGCTTTCAAGCTTATCAACCTCTCCACTTCATCAAAAATCATCTTCATAAATCCACATCTCAACAGAAACAGAAAGAGAGGAAGCATTCAAGGGTTGAATAGTGTGGCAACTTTATTCCAAGACACGATAGTGTCTCTACGACCTTAACTTAAAACGTAAGTCTTTATCATACTCCATTCTCAATCTCAACTTTCAAATCATTTAATATATAATAATATATATATATAATATATATATATATATATATAATATATATATATATATATATATATATATAATATAGATAATATATAATTTATATATATATATATATAATATATATATAATATATATATATACTATCCGTATAATATATATATATATATATATATATATATCTATTATATATATATATTTATATATATATATATATATATATATATATATATATATTATATATATATATATATTATAATATATATATATATATATATATATATAATATAATATATATATTATATATAATATATTAAAACTGCTTGTAAGCCAGCGAGTAGTTAAAGAAATAAATGATTCAATTTGAATATTTAGCTATCCATATATCTGTAGTAAATGATATCTCATCAGCCTTAGATAACTTCTCGAATACTTCTGATCTCAATTTACTGGAAATTAGTTGCTGAAAATTTCTACCAAAAAACATATTTTCTAAAAAATAAGATATTTTGGTTG
>JABUQX010124870.1:27500-30000 GCA_015478945.1 Trachelipus rathkii | reverse complement strand
TAATAATAATAATAATAATAATAATAATAATTAATAATAATAATAATAATAATTAATAATAATAATAATAGTGATAATAATAAAAATAAAATAATAATAAAAAATAATAATAATAATAATAATAATAATAATAATAATAATAATAATAATAATAATAATAATAATAATAATAATAATAATAATAATAATAATAATAATAATAATTTAATAATAAATAAAATAATAATAATAATAATAATAATAATAAAATAAATATAATGATAAAAAGTTGATAACAAATAATTATCGACTAAGATGCTGATTAATAATAAGAAAAGCTATGATAATATTAATAAATATTAATAAGCAATGCTCTTATATCCTAATTATAATAATAATTAATAATAATAATAATAAATAATAATAATATATAATTAATAATAATAATAAAATAATAATAATAATAATAAAAATAATAATAATAAATAATAATAATAATAATAATAATAATAATAATAATAATAATTGCTAGATTTTACGTAGGTTAAATCGCCGAGTTAGTTATTTATTAATATTTATTTAGATAATAAGTTTTTATTTTTTAAGTAAAAGATTTAGTAGAATTTTCGGTTTTGATGTTTTGTGGCATTGAGTTGTAAAGTTTAGCTGCTTTGTAGCTGACGCATTAAGTGGCTTTTTTTAGTCTACAGAAGGGAGCGTTTATGTAAGTATTACTCTTTATATGATTTGCTTCATGCCTTGCTTGGTTTGAATGAAAATTTGCTAGCAAGAAGTCGCAGGCATTGTTATGGATAATTTTATGTATCTCTTTCAGGAGTGATATATTGAGTAAGTCTTTAAACTGCAATATTTTTAGTTTTTTAAATAATGGTTGTTTTGTCTATAAAAGTCTCTTATATTGCTAATGAGGCGAATAAATTGTTTTATATTAAAATTACAGGGTGGATTACTGAGTTACTTGTGGTACCGTAGATAGGAAGACAGTAAAGTGCATAGTATATTTTTCTAAGAATAGAAAGAGGTACAATATTTTTTAATTTTATTAGCATATACATGTAACTCGACAGTCTGCTAACTAAGTTGTTAATATTTTCTTTAATTAAATGTCAGCTTTTCATCGATTGTTATTCCCAGTATTTTAGCATTTGTAGCCTTCAGTCTACATTTTAATTTTAATATTTAAATTGTTAATTGGTTTGTTGCTAGAAATAATATAAGATGTTTTATATAAATTTATTGATAGCATCTACCCATTTCATTATTTTTGTTAACGTGTCTACTGCTTTACGAGATAGAGACTCGGCATCTTTGTCATTTATTATGATAGAGGTCTCGTCAGCAAATGAGACTGAAAAAGCGTCATGAGAGTTGAACAGATCATTTGTAATAACATAACCTTTGTAATTAATAATAATAATAATAATAAAATTTAAGAATAATAATAATAATAATAATAAAATAATATAATAATAATAATAATCATAAAGATATACACAATACTAATGAATAATCAATAATCAACTCTAAAATGAAAATGATAAGAAAATTAATAATAATTTTAATAATAATTACATATATTAATATAATAATAATAAATAATAATAATAATAATAATAATAATTAATAATAATATTAAAATAATAATAATAATAATAAAATGATGATGATGATATAAAATAACAATGAATTAATTGTGTACACATTATTAATAATAATAATAATAATAATAATAATAAATAATAATAATAATAGATAATATAATAATTAATAATAAAATAATTAATAATAATAATATAGTATATAATAATAATTAATAATAATAATTAATAATAATAAAATAATAATAATAATAATTATATATAATAATTATAAAAATAATAATAAAATAATATTAATAAAGTTAATTAATAATAATAATAATAATAATCAATAATAACTAACATAATAATAATAATAATAATAATAATAATAATAATAATAATAATAATAATAATAATAATAATAATAATAATAATAATAATAATAATAATAATAATAATAATAATAATAATAATAAAATTTAAATTAGGTGATCTAAATTTTATTCAAAAATATCTTGTTGCAGAATTTATCTTCAATTGTCATCTTAGCTCTCCAATTGCCTTCATTGTAAATTGAAACCCTTTCACAATCACACACCGTTAATAACACAAACAGACTAGGAAAGGCAATGGAGGTCAAGAATATCTAATCAATAAGGTGATTTAAAGGTGTTGAGAAAGAAAATGGGTAGAAATTAAGAGACTAATAGTATAAATATATATACTACTCGTCAAAATTAACGCACCACAAGGTTACGTGGCGAAGGAAGGGTAGAAAAGGTTGAAGAACGCGAAAGACAACCTTTATGGACAATGACTAATAAGCATGGTGGATTCCTCCCCCAAACCGTAGGTTGATAGAGTGTGATGCCAAGGTGCAGCCAGAGGGTTTCGCAGTTGGGTTCGGAGGTTCGGCGCTG
>JABUQX010124870.1:15000-22500 GCA_015478945.1 Trachelipus rathkii | reverse complement strand
CTTATTCAATTCAATTCAATTTTTACTTTTAGTGAGCTAATCATAGTAAAATCAAATAATCTGTTCTAGAAATAGTAAAATCAAACAAATCTGTTTAAAGACAGTGGACACATCTAGTACAATAAACAAATCATATACCCAAAAATACTTAACAGAAATACTTAACACAAATACTTAACACAAAAATACTTAACAGAACTAGCCATGAGTGGTCCGTAAAATCTTTGCTAGTCGGTGTTATAGTTATAGGCTACATAGAAAACTAATTTGAGATGAAATTAAATTTATTTTCCCTTTATACACAACGAATTTATATTCAGACCAGCAGAAAACTCCCACAGATGCACAAACATACAGACACACACACACTAGGATACACAAACACACAGACACCCAAACACACCCTAGCATACAGAAACACTCAGAAACTGACACACAGTAATACAAACATAGATACACATATAAACAGACAAGCTGTCACACAGATACACATACAAACCAACACATGCACAAACAGACGTACAGACTATCACACAAACAATCACACAGACACACAGTTACACACAGGCATACAAAAACACAGATTAACTGACAATGTCACGCAGATAAATGCACCCAGTCATACAGGCAAATAAAAATACAAATACAGCAACTGTCACACTAACAAACACACAGACGATCAAAAACACAAACAGATACACACACACGCAAACATGTAGATACAAAGATACAATGACATTCAGAAAGTCATACATACACACAGACATACAGACTGGAGAATTAGTATACCTATTAACAATAGCAAAACGCCACAGCATTGTCTCAACTTCAAAGAGAAAACATCTTCAGAATTGTCAAAATGTTCTTCGCTAAATGTCCATTCGTTAGCGTACAGTTGGTGCGCCGTTGGCGTTCCGTTGACAAGTTAAGACACTTTATCATCAGTCAAATTTTGATACAAAAATATGACTTCAAAAAAATATACACCCACATACATCATCAATTACATACATACATACATACATACATACATACATACATAACATATATATTCCTACTATGATCTACTCTATACATACATATTCATATACCTATACATTCACATTACAACTTGAATTGACAATTACATAGCGATACATACTAAATAACAATACAATTAAGCATTTATCAATAGCAATTTAAATTTTGCAATATAATAGGAATAGATATAAGAGATTAGCACAATCGGGAGATAAATTAATTTTTGAATCCAGTTGTTATTTTTCATTATATATCATTTCCTACTCAACCGATTTAATTAACGTGTTAATAAATCTGCTGTAGGATCTTAGTGTCCAAGTATAACCTATATAAATCACGTTGAATGATCCGAACCCATTAAATCATTTTAAGTAATAACTTTAATAATAAATAGTAATATTAAATAAAAATAATGAAATTTTTTTTTAATAATTGCTAAAAATTTTGCACGACGAAATAATAATAATTAGCGAAATTTTTAAAAAATAATAGTGTAAAATTAGCCTCGCAGCTCAAAAAAAAAATTAGCTTAATAGCCATAAATTAACAAATTATATTCTAATACATATATAATGCTTCATCCATCATACAAACCATCGAACTTTCCTCTCTACTTCCATAATATCTTAATATACATATATATTATATTATTAATTATATATATATAATAATATATTATATAATATATAAATATTATAAATAAATATTATTATAATAATTATAAATATTAATAATATAATATATATATAATTATATATTAATATATTAATATATATTAATATTATATATAAAATAATATATATTATATATATATATATATATAAATAATCGCTAGGGGATCAGGTGATAGTGTATTATAATAGCATATTTATTATTTAAAAATATTGCCGACAAGTTTCGGGTGAGCAAAACTACAGCACATTTTCAAGGCTTCAAGTAGAATGATTTTTTTTAACAGGTTACCATCACTTGCGGAGTGAGCCATTTGAAGGGGGGCATAATAATATATAATAAAATAGATACAGCATAATCAAATTAAAGCGAAATGCTCTACTTCACAATATACCTATAACTCAATATCTCTCATAGAGCGCTTATAGATAGAGGTTTTAAGAAAGAGGGAAGATTAAATTGTGCGCACAAATAAATCATAATGATGGTTAGTGAAGTTGTACAAAGAGATTAAGTAGCTGGATAATATAAAGGTTAAGTGACCATCAAAGATGCAAGCTCATGGAATTTTCTTAATGCTCAACAAAATTCATGCGCCAAGCAAAGATCAACCTCTTTGTGCTAACGATGGTGCGTATCGACATATAATAGTCGAGTAGGTATACGAGTGGTAAACTCTCGAGCACCTGCATTTGTAGTACCTATAGTAAAGAGATAGTGCGCCAACGTCACATTGCAAGGATAGAGGGTCGAGGGAATTAGAAAGTAAGGGGATACAGTTATATTAAATTAGTAAATTTTATAGCTTTAGACTCTCAAACCCTGCCCAAAATAGAGTGTGGTAAACCGCCAGAATCCCCTTAAATGTGTGAGAAATACTATAACACTCCATACGATTAGAGGTGTAAATAAGACCTTTATATTTAAACTGGAGTAAATTACTGATCAGGTAAGTAATAAAAAAATTCTCGCAATCAAACTGAAACAGTATACTCCCAGCTTCTATTTAGAGGTTGCCATATTGTAATAACCATAATTCTGATGTGATTTCCAAGACATATATTGTTGTTAATTGCATCTCAGACCAAAATATGTTATATATTTAGCAAGTATGATAACTTTTAGAGCCGTTCAAGGAATAGTGAAGTAGTTTGAGTAGTAGTGTTTAGAAAGATGAGATTATTAAAGGAGTTGTGCAGTTTTTAAGGAGTTTAATTATTCTCACAATGTATGGTGTGCGACAGCCTACAGGTAATCCTATTCTCAGATCAGGTGCAAGATATAATAGTAATATTCTCGCATGAAAGATGAAGTACAAAGAAACAGACATCTAGAGCACAAAAGCTGGACACAATTTGCACATGAGAGAATGGAGAAACTGGAGAAGCTATACAGGAGTCTGAATGGGCATAAGTATGTATAACCGGGAGAGCGTAGCATAGCAAGACCCACAGAATGTGATATAGAGAACCTAGGTTCAATTCAACAATTCTGAGAATCATAAAGATTCTGTGCGCCCAAGAACAACCTCTGAGAAACACCACAATTTTCTAACAGATCAACATAAAGAAAGAGAAGGTTCCCGCATCCATACAGCGAAGGCGCATGTCGACAACTCGGATATCTGGAGGTATATGAGAAACAAAGAATTCACAGAAGACAAAATAGAAGAATGAGAACACACAAAAGGTAGAGAGGAGCATAAGAAACATTTCATAACTGACGACCCACATACACGAGGTCAACACTGGTGCAGAACCTAGACATACGTCACAAAGGCGCGCCGACCGACCCATAATATATCCAGAAAATAGTGCTCCAGCTAAGCAGACACGAAAAGAACCCATACACATCAGTCGAGACATAGAAAGCTCAGTACTCACCCGACGAATATGAACTCGACGTAGCCTTAAACTACCAGAGCTGGTGATCAAGAAAGGAAGGGATTAAAGATCCAAGAGTGTGTACACAGGAAAAGACTCGGCGCTTCGCGAAATATTGGCTCTCAAAGTTTTCTAACGCTACAACAACAACCATGCTCAAAATCAAGGAGCGGAATAATATAAGAAAGCGCCGCTCTGAGTCGCTCAACACCTGTGATATTGATAAGAGTATCAGGAAACGAACATCATCGAGCGCAGACTACTTTCAAGCCAACTAAGAAATAAAGATATTACGTTATTCAGTGTGCTATAGAGCTCTGAGAAGATATATAATACGAGACACAAAAGAAGCACTAAGAGAACTCAGAACACTCACTCCTGACGACTCAGCGCCTCCAAACACATATAGAGGAAGGATATCTCGTACTGCCCCACTTACTCGGCCTCATCCCTCGAGGTCCAAAACCAAGATCTAACGACCTCGTTGATAGCACCTCTCGTAATGAGTTCACTCTCAGTGTAAAGAAGACATTGATACTCCAAGCACTCAGATAGTGAAGATAAGGAGACAAGGAAAGGCAGAGTGGGATACCTATGAACACATCGATACTTGTGGATAACTAGATGAATATCTTTGACCAGCAAAGACAGTCTATCGCTTTTCGAGAAGAGAAGATGTTAGCGAGTCATGATCATTTATCTCTATTCAGCAGCGAGAGAATAAGAAGGTGAGAAAAGCAAATTTACAAGACCGTGTGTGTAGAAATGTTTGAGCAAGACCGCCTTTGTAAATTTTCTACTCCAGTAGGATTGATGCTAATGGATGACGAAAGACCCTCTATTCGTTATGTGTGAATAATGCACGACTTTCAACACTATGCAAACTTCCTAGGGAACACATAACCTGCTATTATACATGTATCCCATAACAACGAATTAATCGAGTTACTCGACATAAAAATCCAGCAGATGTCGAATCTCAGAACGAGCAAATGCGACAGATTTCCGCGTTATGCTCCTGACTAAGCAGCTAGAGCTACTCTCTCCTGAGTGCAAAAGCTGGCGCAAACGAGGTGCCCATCCCCGACACTCCAATGGCAGAATTACTAGTAAGGAGTGAAAACAAAGCACTCTATAAATATGAAAGAGTGGAATCGTGAATCCTTGATTAATACCCACTACCAGATCTGGCACACCCACCAATTTCTCAGCAGTAAAGAGCGAATGCTTCCCCACTAAGTCAACACACAGATCTCACCTGCCAGGAGTAGGTTTAAGTGCAAAATGCAAGGCGTCGCGACTAATTTTGCTATGCAACAGTATGCGCCTCAGATCTAAAGCTGCGAAACTTCTCGGATTTCCAGACGCAATGGGAAGTGTCTAGAAATGAAAAGGTGCAATTGTAAACATCTACACGCGCATACAATGACCGATGTAGAATCATGAGAATTGGCGCGAATATAGTGTAGCCGAACAATTGGTTGTTAATTATCGAGAAAATCAATACGCAGCAAGAAATAGTAAAGTGAGTGCAAAGCACTAAAATCTAAACGAGTAGTGTAATCTACACGGCAATATGGTTGTGCGAAGTGTCTAGTACTGGAGTGATGCTATACAGGATGATGCTAGAAGCGTGAGCGTTTTCCACATAGAGATCGCCTCTAGAAGAATGCTGAGTCTCGAACTAACATATGTGACTCCAAATAGCACAATAAGCAATATCTGAGTAACCTAGTTACGGCCTCACTAGATCTCGGGCGGCTACTGAGGCATAAATAAATACAATGAACTACCATTTAATTTACATAGCATAACTATACCAAATGACAACATCACTAATAGTCACTAATACACACCATAGTAAACTCATAATACAAAGCGTTCTAACAAATACCTTACATACACACCTACTAATACATCATACTACAACTTATTTACAAGTCAGAGGAGGCTTAAACATGAAAAGATATACTCAGAATTTCCACTACTTACAGAGCCGAAACAGGATCTCCGAGGATGGTAATGAATTTACACCGAGCTGCAACTGAGCATAATTACGTGATAGTATATGTCACACAAACCCATACTAGTCGTGACGGCTAGCGGAGTAATCAGATATATGTACTTATTGACTCACTTATTATAACTAATAGGTGAAATCTACCCAAATAATCTCTAGGTGAGTATATATATAGTAACAACTAGCACGATATCACTTCTATACAATAATACTAATATATTTATAATTAGATATATAACTCAATAATTTAATTATTACTTTGCATAAACAAGAAGTGCTGAACATATTTAATCTATACAAGTAGAATAGTAATCGTATTTGATGACATCACAGTAACTTTTACATACATAATATATAAATATAGATATCACTCAAATCATATTACCATAATCAAATACTAATTAAATATATATCAAAAACAATTAACATTACTAGCTTATTAATACTCTATATTAAAACTATACGTGACTTATATTCTCAAACCGTTGAGTACATATACCTAATTACTGACTAAAAATAGACTATAAAAGAACTGCCTAAATACTTACATCAAAAACAAAGCTCATTAAGAATACTCACTACATTAATTAAACAGGATGCTACCCATCATAAACATTAATAATCACATACTCAAACTAATATATAACTAACCTGCTCATACGAAGAAAACATAAATCTATACCCATAAGATATCATCAATAAACCTGGTAATACACACATAAATAACCTACAAATATAATATAGCACAAACACCCCAACATACTACAGCGTATCATGACATACCCACTATCTTCATATAACTACCTACACACATCAGGACTCTAAATAACTATACGACCACTACTACTCATTATCACAGTCATCTATAATACTTATAAATATACAAATCTGAACAATATCATTAATACACACCTAATATAACTACATAACTACAACCATACTTATAATACAATACAAACATAAATACACAAGATACTATTAGCAGAAAATACTTAAAACTATGCGCTAGATATATACCCACCAGATAACAACTATTATTATATTATATGAATATTATATTATATTATATATAAAAGCTCAATAACATATATATATAGTACTATATAGTCTATAAAAGTACCCTACAATAATCACTATCATGACGCTATGTAGTGAGCTAATAAAATAGTACGTAAATAGATACGGGTCACATCAAAGTCATAATAATTACTAAACTAAATAACAGATATTTCATATACCTTTAACCACCACCCAACAAACTGATCTCGATCATAATAACGATAATCACAGGTTCCGGTGAGGACTAATCCATACAACTATCAGTCTGAGTGATTAAATATATATAAAAATTAATGATAACACTCCAGAATAAACATGGAGATAAACATATTCACCGTATGAGAATATTTGAGGATAGACCCGGTGCCCTCACCTCCCAGCGTAGGTTACTCAATACCTCACGTAGATTAGCCCCTATTCCGGAGTAGATCAGTGATGTAAGATAAGATAATAATATATAAATAATTATATTATATTATATAATATATATAATTAAATAATATATATATATATTATAATATAATATAAATATATTAGTCATCCCTCAGTATAGAAAACTCGTCTTATAGAACGTGCTCAGTCTTGCTATACCGTCGGTTGAGTTAAAATAAGAATAATTAAATAAAGAAAATAATATAAACCATATACAAAATACTCAAAATAAATTAAAAATCGTAATTACTTATATCATATGTAATATATAACTGTAATAAATTTTATGATATAAAGTACTTTCACGTATTTCATAATTAAATATATTTTTTAAAAAATTTTGTGTCTCCAAATGAAGTATATAATAGTTTTAATAATACATTTGTATGAATGATATATACATTAAATAATAAT
>JABUQX010124870.1:0-5000 GCA_015478945.1 Trachelipus rathkii | reverse complement strand
AAAGTTGGGAAGAATCATTGACCTAGAATATATAGAACAAAATAAGCTAAAAAAGTAGTAAAAAATGCTAAAAAGTGCATCAAAAAATGCTTAAAAAGAAGTCAACCCAAATTAAACGATTAGGTTGCACAGATATTAGCGACAATCTGGCAAACGCTAAAAAAAGTAGCAAAAATTCTAGAAAGAAGTAAAAATTACGTAAAAAGTCCAGTACATGAAAAAGGATATAGAAGAGTGCCAGAATTTAAGCGAAAATCTTGGAGCAGCGTTCAGTTTAGCAACGCTGAAGTTAGTTGTTTGACCCTTACTAACAATAGATATAATATATAATAATAAAAATATCCAACTACTAAGTATATATAATAAATATATATATAATAAAATTATAAAAATATAATAATATAATAATATACTATAATACATAATAAATACTAAATAATACATAAAACAATAAAATAATATACCATTTCTCTAAATCTAAGTCAAATACTAATAAATTCAACTGACGAATGAATATTACCCAAGACATGTATCTCTCCAAATTATCTCTGAAGGTAACAACCTAAATTTATATAAAATTAAGATAATTGAACAATTTAGTGTCAATGTTTCGCTTCCATATGTCAAGACTGAAGAAAGCCCTCAATTCATACTTTTTTTTCAAACATAGAGGCATTTTGCTCTTGAAAATTTTACTTAATCTTCCCCATGTGTCTTTTTAAGCCTTCTTTAAAATTACATTTATTAACTACCCATTTAAGATATCATCATGTCCTAAATATCACAATAATTAAAATCCACTATTTATCCAGTAAGCTAAAATATATTCGAATTTTATCATAAGGACTTGGATATTCACATGACATATAAAATTAAACTTACTATATAAGACTTAAACCTTAGATGTATTCAAAATTTTAAGTCAAACTCTTTCAAACAATCGAATTATACGCTTAAATTTTCAAAACCTGACTTTTTAGTTCCAGAGGATCTGAAGTAAACAATAAATACATTATGTCATAACTGCGAAGCTAACAGATGACCAAAGAAAACTTTATCGTTTACACACAGAACCCACTATCATAGATGCCTAAGACACTGAGTCACATGAAAATATTTAACTCCAATACCCTCAAATAACTATTACCCAAACTCAAACAATACATAGCCGATCACAAGCCGACATATGCACAGCTACTTCTCGTTAAACCTAAAACTCTTTCTTAGCAACCCAAGCAAGGACTCCCGAAAAACAAACCAATCAATAAATATATGCGAAAAATAATAACTCCACCAAAATATATAATAAACTTATCGTAAAATCCACAACTAAAATTAAAAAACAAAAATATCCAATATCTGCTTGTTAGTCGATATACTCACTTTCTGGGTGCTCACAACAATATCACAAAGACATTAGACCGAAAAACAATTCTATAACAAAGGTTTTGTGTTAAAAAAAAAAAAAAAAAACAAAAAAAAACACTTATCATAAACCAATATTAATTGCAAAGTAAAAAGTAATGCTTGTTAACTATAAGAGAATATACACCACACCAAACTAACATCAACACCAAAACCAACTAACCTAATCAACATTACTTATATATATACAACGAGGAGAGGTGAGGCCGGTACTGGTTCATATGGATAATAATTCATACGTGAAGATAATTCAGATGCCAACGCCTCTATTATTCTCTACTGCGGTATCAGTGGAAACGGTTAATGTACGTTCAGAGAGCTGGATTACATTGATTTATCAGACATAATCGAATAACTTGACCACACCTCTGAATGATCGCATGTTCCATCTTATAATTTATTAAATATATATCGTTTCTCTCATAATTATATATCACTCATTAATTCATATCCTATTCATCTCAATTCTTAAATTATAGCTCCACAAGACTCTACTAATATTTCATCTATCTATACCTCTCTCCTCTTCTCTTTTTTACTACATCATGATATCTAATCATATAAATACGTTATAGTATGCAATAGAATATTACGTGCATCATAAGACTCTCTAATCTCCTTTAATATTAAACAATCACGCTCCATCACTACTCACTCTGGTCTATCTCTCGCGCCTAACATTACTACAATCTCTCACTGTCATATAAATATAGATACTCTCTACGTCGTCAATTATATACAGAACCCAGCTCTCGGTGGGCACTCCGCTCAGGTACGCGCACTCTCATACTTGCTTCCTTTATTTCATCTACTTCCAACAACTCCTCGTATATATTATTCTATTCATCTGATAAATTATATAATTATTATATAATTATTATTATCATAATTATATTTTATGTAGTGCATATATATATATACTGATAATAAAAAATATATTATTATTATTATTATTAAAATATATATATATATTATATATTATTATATTATAATATTAATTAACATCTATAGGTGCATAACTTGATATAATATCTAACACAATGTAATATGTTTACTATAATTGCTATCATTACAACTAATTATTACTATAAAATGATATTATTAATTAGTTATAATAGATAATATTAATGGGCACCATAAATCAAATTTGCCTTTAAATTTAAAAATAAACCTGAATTGTTATTTAGAGTTAACGAAACGGCAGGACAATACTTGTTGCAATTAAGTAGTCCCATATCAGAAATTGTATTATTATTAAATATTGAACTATAAATAGTTTATACTATCACTATTAATATTATAACATGTATGTTAAAACTAATGTAATTTTCTTTTCTGAATAAATATTTTTGAAATATGTGAAATTATTTTTATTATTTTTTATATATTATTTATAATTTTATATATTATTATTATTTATTATTATTATAATTATTATTAATTATTGATTTATTATAATATTAAATTATTATTATATTATTATTATATATTTTATTATTATTATTCTTGGTCATCCACCTCACGATATAAAATATTAGAAATATTCTCAAAGTCTCCCACTTGATTGAGGGTTGATGTTAGTTGCAGATCCACTAGGCTCAACCAATTGTACTCTTCCCAACTTCAGATAGCTGTAGTCTTTATATGAAATGTCACACGCACATCCTATCTCTATACACACTAATACCTTTTTGCAGACATTTCGCGCTTATCCATTATACCCCCCATCAACCACCTCAGTTATATAGATTGCTCTTAATTTTTCTTTTGCCTACCATTTCTGCATCCACACCCTCTTAGCCAAGCCAATTTGTTCATTACTTATTCTAAGCACATGTCCATACCATTTCAGTACTTATTAATTTGCTCTTTCTACCAAACATCTCTCCTAACAGCACATTTCTCGTATCCTTAACTATTTCTAATTCCTTTAATCCCTATCTATTT
This sequence comes from Trachelipus rathkii, assembly GCA_015478945.1. Lineage (NCBI taxonomy): Eukaryota > Metazoa > Arthropoda > Malacostraca > Isopoda > Trachelipodidae > Trachelipus > Trachelipus rathkii. Next base: position 1,628 of record JABUQX010124870.1, on the reverse strand, counting down.
ATCCCACAAATATTCGTAAGCCTATTCTATTATTCGCGCTTAGAGAAAAACTATACTCAAATATACAGCATATTATTGTTTAATCATTTTGTTGTTTAGTACCGCATCTGGCACAGTAATGTAATTGTCCTTATTGTGGTGAAAAACAACAGGCTCCTCTCCAACAGAGCTATACTCTGAAACAATATTAACATATGGTTATATTATCTCTAAATAATATCCTACTTAAAATAATTGATTATTTCTATAGAGACAATACTATCAGCCCACTTAGAACGAAACACCTACCATTAATTTCTCTCAACTTTCGCATTTTATACTCTTATGTCCAGTATTGGATCTTGTAGTTTTCCAAACTGAGTTTGTAGTTTCTGTTTAGAACTTCCCCCGTTCACCATTTTGATATTAAACTAGATTGAAAAATCATATCCTTTGGGAAATTTGACTAATTTTCATAATTACATTTTAGACAAGGTTAATGTTTAGTGACTACTTTCCCACCAACCACTTCCGATTCAAACTCAAACACCTCGTCAGCGGAATTTTAATACTTTTGGTCAAGGCACAAATCAAAAACGAGTATCAAGTTAGAAAACAAATAAAAAAAATCTATATCATCCCAATTAACTCAATCATTACACTATCTGTAAAGTTATTTAGAACAACCATGGTAGACATAACAAACAAACAATGTCTTAGCCAATTAATCCCTACTTGAAAACGACAATCCCTTACCTCACTCTTAAATACCTAACGCATATTTTAATCTGCTCCTATTTTAAAATGTTCTAACAACAAAATAATAAACAAACAACATCAAATGTCAATTAAAATTTCAGAACCTTAATATTAATTTCCAACAACTTTCACTTTTTGAGAAACTCAAGGTCGTAAAAGCCAATTTTCCAAATCGGAGAAAGAATACAAAAAAATATCTTTTTTACTTCTACATGCAGTATTTCTCTGAACAGCGTTTACCAAGGTAACCACCTAATAGACACAGACATCGGACAATTCCACTAAAAAAAGAAACTATGTTATTTTCTAATTCTGTATTACCTAGTACGCGAAATTAACCTTTTCTAGTAAGACTCGTTCATATAATTATATATATATAATATATAATATAATATATATATATAATATAATATTATATAATATATATATAATAATATATATATAATATATAATATATAAGATATAATACTTAATATAATATATATATAATATAATATATATATATAATATATATATCATATTCAACCAAACACAGATGACATAGAATCGATTTTGCAGGAATCCTTCATTATCTGTCGAATTTTCTTACCAGTCCGAAAATATTAATAAACATTCACAGGAAATAATTAGAGTTCATAAACAAAATATCATACAATAAATCCAGTTCATGACAAAGAAGAGAGAGAAGAAGAGAGAGAGAGGAGAATGAGAGAGAGGGAGAAGAAGAGAGAGAGGAGAGAGAGGAAGAGAGAGAGAAAATAAATTACTATTATTAATATTATTTATAATATTATTGCTTATATAATATTATATATATATATATATATATATAATATATATATAATAAATCAATACTATATAATATATATACATATATATATATATATATA
>JABUQX010124869.1:5000-17500 GCA_015478945.1 Trachelipus rathkii | reverse complement strand
CCTAAATACCCCAAATACTAGTTTACTTGCTGGCCTTTTGTACCCCCTTTTACACCATCAAAATGGTGAAATAGGTTTTACAAGTTACAAGCTCGTACGTTTATTCAGCCATCCAGGCGTTGCTTTAAGTGCCAACGGTTTGCTTATCCCCGAAAATACTGTAGGGGACCACATGACATAATGCCCAATCTGCTGAGAGAATTTTACATTCCTTTATGAAAACACACCACAAATGCAAAAACTGTGGAGACCCCACAGTGCCTCTTCCTTAAAAATGCCTGGTCTTACCTGTTTTGAACAGGAGGAGTTGGAGTTATGTACCATACAAAAATTGAGCAGGAGAGATGCCATTCACCAGCTCAAAGACAAATATCCCACAAGACAAAGGCAATCTTATGCTACAATTGCAGCAGCCCCCCCCCCTCCCCCGCGTTATTCACTGACACAAACTCCATTTACAGTAGAACTCTTCATAAATTCTAGGCGGAAACTCAAGCAGTTAACTGCAACCTGCCCGCCTGCATTACCTATACTACCGTCCTTCTCAAATAATCCAAAAGCAGTCCTTGATCCAGTCTTCCTTTCAAAATGCCATAAACAACTTTTCTACTCGATACTAGTTTCAACCCAACTGAAAATGAACTTAAGTTTGTTTATCAAATACAAAGCTTTTGAGAGCATTTCCTGCCAAGACACTGTCTATCCTATACCCTCCCGATGAGTTCGCCAAACTCACGTAAGAGGCCTGCATCTATGTCCCCTAATCTGTCTCCCACCGTTACTAAATTTCTTGAAAAAGATTTCCTAAACACAAAGAAAATATTAATCACCAAGCTAAAGATTATTCTCTAAAATACAAAACATCCAAATTTCTAAAGCAAAACACACTGACCCCAAAGATGTAAAAAATGCAACTCAGAAAGAGACCTCGTCATTAGTCTATTCCTGTCCATTTGCTATTGAACAACCCACCAACCAACTCTCTCTGATAGATTAGCAGGGATTTATTCCAGCACTTCTTGAATCCTTCTATAACTTCTTCTTCCGAATTCCCTTATCTCAGTGTTTTCTAAAGGATTCTATGCCTTAGCGGATGAAATGGGCTATAATTCCCAAATGGAACATGATTTGACGAATCTCCCTCTCTCTCTCTCTCTCTCTCTCTCTCTCTTCTCTTCTCCTCTCCTCTCTCTCTCTCTCTCTCCCTCTCTCTCTCTCTCTCTCTCTCTACTTTCTCTTTCTCTAATGCTTCTAAATCTAAAGCGCTTCTAAATCTATTAGTGGCATGAAAGGCGGACCCCAGACAGTTCCCCATCTTAACTTAAAATTGTTCAGTCTTCCAGTCTTCCAAAATCACCAACATTGTTGGCTCAATGACAAGGTCTAGAGCTAGACCCATATTGAATCCCAATACGCCAACTTCAACGTCCTTTACAAAAGGGTGACACTTTTCCCGGTGTTCCCCTTCTTACACCGCCTCCATTTTAAAACCTTTTCCCAAATCTCCACTCATTTCTGAATTCTGCTTCTTGGCAGATTCTGCTGTTTTGAGCATTATGGAATGATCTCGCAACGACAACCAAATCTACTATATAAGATTGGACAGGATGAATTCAACTTACTTTCACATTCATGGTGAAGCCTTCTCCACAAAATACCACTGAAAACTTCCTCCCCAAAACCAGTCGTACAAACCCAAATCTGATGTTGTTACGACTAATTCCTTTACTCACCAGGATTGTTGCCCCCTCCTATTCGGAACCCCATGTCTCAGCCTTTCCTCCCCATTTGAATCCACTTCCAACATCACCCCTAGCCACATAGAGAACAATGTTCTCAAAAAGACCCATCCACATAATTTTTATAACAACATAGCATGTCCACCTTCCTTCAATGGAATTATCTGTCCACTATTCTAATTTTTGAAGAACTTGTTCAATTAATAAACATATGTACACCAAAATGCATATATTTGCAGGAACTTAACTATGCATCGTGATGTCTTTCAATCGTCGGAATATAAATCGTCGCTAACCTCTTAGAAAGAGCTGACAATGATATTAGAACTGCAGGAATTCTTGATCATAAATCTCTCCCTATCAAACCAGACTCATTGGAAGGGAGTACGATATTGGTCTGGTCCACAAGTCATTTTTTATCTGCCTTGATATACTTTGGCTCCGAGTAGTGCGTTTTTACTAAAAAGGGTCCGACTTAGCTGACCTATTTAAGCAGTTCCCCAATCCGGCTGTTTATACTGGGAGAATTCAACCTTCGCCAACCCTTTATGGGGCGACTCTGTTCATTTCGTCTAAGCGTTCCCTTTGTGGATCTCTTAGCTCCATTTTTCCCCTGGGATTACCTTAATACAGACCCATCGCATGTGAACGCCTAGATGCTCACTATTTTTCCTTTGGTAATATTTTCCCTTTGCTATTGTAGCATTTCTGTCATCATGCATTGCTCTGCCTGGTCCCGCTTTTTGATTATTTATATGCAGTGACCTTTTTCCCTGGTAGCCTTAAATGAACTTCCACCGAGCTCAATGTTAAAACCCAATTCTAGCTGGCGTTATGACGAGAGGAGTGGGCTCCTTTTATCAGGCCCACAGTTATTCCACTTTCTCCCTTCAATAAGCAGTTTTGCAACCATGATGATGCCTTTAACTTCTTCCAGCAAGCTATCATCACAGCAGCAGAAGCTTGCATCCGCTATTTTCCGCAGGTTAGGTGTTAGGCATTTCTTTGGGTTGTCCCAAGATTTGCACAAGCCAACCGTGAAAGAAAAACCCTTATAGGGCAATACCAAAAAAAAAAAAAAAAAACGCCACCTACCCCAAACATGATTATTTTTAAAGCATTCTTGCTGCGACGATCTCGTCTAATTAATGGCCCCAAATGCGTAAGCAATACTTCGAACTTATACTTCGGGACTTGTTAGCTCCACAACTTCCTTTCTTCAGTTGTGGAAAGTTGACCCAGAAAATATTCTCGCCCGCTCCAACAAACACTCACCCACAGTTTCTCCATTATGGGCCAGATATAACCGATATGATTTTTGCTTCCAGCAGCTTTTGCAGATGCATTAGGTTATGGTTTTGCTAGCTAGTCACTCGAGCTCTTCCCGCTATCTGAAGCCTTTCAAAAACTGAAAATTAGCACTTGCACCTCCAGACTTTTCAACAGGGAAAGGGGAAGATCATACCTATAACCGTCTTTATACACTTGCAGAGTATCAAACTGCACTGGCGAATGGCAAAGACGGTGCCCTTGATTAAGACATGATTCCGTCCATTATGCTCCGTCATATTCACCCTTCTGCATTTTACGTTCTTGCTGGATTTGTGTAACAGAATGGATTCGAATCCTCCTTCAATCTGTTTGGCACTACAGCTTTTGTGATCCCATACCCCAACCGGGAAAGACCGAAGTTGGCGCAACAACCAAAGACCATTTTGCTGATCTTCATACTTTCAAAATGAAAAGAGAAAATGGTTTCAGGACACTCTTCTCTCTGTGCTGGAGAGCAGCCATATTTTTTCAACACTTCCAGTTTGGTTTCCGCAAAATTCGTTTCGGGACCGTGGATCCTTTCGTTTAAAATTGATCATGACATCCGGAAAATTCTTCTCAACTGGATGGGATTGGTTTTGGTGTCTTTTCTGACATTGAAAAAGCTCTCTGACACAACATGGAAGAAACTGGGGCTTTCTTAAACTCCACTCGCTCGATTTCGAGGACAGCTCCCCCTCTTTTATTAAATTTACCTTTTTATCAACAATCTATTCCAGTTTTTGGTGTTCTTCCTGGTCTATCACGCCACTTTTACTCTTGATGAAGGTGTTTCGCAGGTGGGTACTGTCTAAGCGATATTGTTATTTGCTCTTCGATTTCAATGACATTCGTTACTTCTATCCCAGCGACAACCAATTACTATCTCTATGTTGATACCTCGGCACCATACACTGCCGGTGCAGGCTGAAATTTTCTTGAACCCCCAACTTAAACTAGCTATTTTGAGAACCCCAGTAGTTAAAGATACCGACCCCAGAGTTGCCAGATTAGCGGACAAATCTGGGCATTACTGTAATATTTTAGCCTTTTTAGCTTTTTTGGCATTTTTTGCAACCTAAGCCACCGAATAATAATTAATAATAATTAATAATAATAATAATAATAATAATAATTAATAATAATAATAATATAATAATAATAATAATAATAATAATAAAATAATATATAATAATAATAATAATAATAATAAATAACTAATAATAATAATAATAAATAATTAAATAAATAAAATAAATAAAAAGTAAATGTTTAATTACCGAATATATTTTTTTTTCGTCGTTGGCATATCCCCGCACCGGATGCGTCATCACTCTGCGCCGCACCGCACCGCACCTCAATGTTTCAATTTAGAGTTTGCTACATGGTATCTCTCTCAAATTGACACTCCGTAGGGGGCTGAGCGTAACCTCGTCGTAGACGCAGCGTTTACTGTGGCCATGCACCATAGGGGGGTTCTTGGGCCCCCAAACCTGAGATATTGACCGTAGAAGGCTGAAACGTATTATACACCCTTCATATAAGGTCCCCACATCATATATGGAGTTAAATAGCCGTACACACCCCAAAGGGGGTCTCCAGCCCCCAAACCTGAAATATTTGACATAAAACGACGAAACTTGGTATACACCTTTCTTATAAGACCCCACATCAATATATGGGGTTAAATAGCCGTTACACACCCCAAAAGGGGTCTCCGGCCCCCAAACCTGAAATATTAACATAGAACGATGAAACTTTGGTATACACCCTTCACTATAGGTACCCACATTCATATTATGGAGTTAAATAGCCCTTCATATAGGTACCCACATCAATATGGGGTTAAATAGCCGTACACACCCCAAAAGGGGGGTCTCCGGCCCCCAAAACCTGAAATATTAACATAGAATGATGAACTTGGTATACACCCTTCTTTTATAAGGTACCCACCATCATATTATGGAGTTTAAATAGCCGTACACCACCCAAAGGGGTGGGTCTCCAGCCCCCTTAAACCTGAAATTATTGACAATTTAAGAACGACGAAAAATTGGTATACACCCTTCATATAGGGTACCACACATCATATATGGGTTAAAAAGCCGTACACACCCAAAGGGGGTTCTCCGGCCCCCCAAACCTAAATATTAACATAGAACGACGAAACTTGGTATTCATCTTTCTTATGATGTATCCTCGATACAGAAAAAAAATTAAAAAGTAAATAGTTAAATTAAAAAAAAATTAAATTAAAAAAAAAAAAAAAAAAATTATACAGTTTTACGTTACGTTTACGTTTACGTTTTTTTAATTTAATTTAAACGTTAATTTACGTTTTTTACATTACCCTTAAAGCAGGTAAATCAGTAAATCGGGTAAATCAAACGTGCCCTCCTCACCCCTTCCGTGATCTATTTGATCTATTTATTCAAGTCATATTTTTACTAAAATTTTCATGTTTTACATACACTAAAGCAGTAAATCAGTAAAAATCAGTAAATCAAAACTGCCCTCCCCAACCCTTTCGTGATCTATTGATTTCTATTGGCATCTATTGATCTATTTGATTCAAGTCATATTTTTTACTAAAATTGTTCATGTTTTTACATTACACTAAAGCAGTAAATCAGAAATCAAAAACTGCCCTCCCAACCCTTTCGTGAATCTATTGATCTATTGATCTATTGATTCAAGTCATATTTTTCACTAGAATGGGCCGGTTTTCACATAGACCCTAGCGCAGTGAATCAGTAAATTCAAACTGCCCTCCCCAACCCTTTCGTTTTGATCTATTGATCTATTTGATCTATTAATCTATCGATCTATTGATCTATTGATTCAAGTCATATTTTTACTAAAATTTGTTTCATGTTTTTACATACCCTAAAGCAGTAAATCGTAAATCAGTAAATCAAACTGCCCTCCCCAACCTTTCGTGATCTTATTGATCTATTGATCTTATGATCTATTGATTCTATTGATTCAAGTCATATTTTTACTAAAATTTGTTTATGTTTTACATTACACTAAAGCAGATAATCAGTAAAATCCAAAACTGCCCTCCCCAACCCATTTCGTGATATATTGATCTAATTGATCTATTGATCTATTGATTTATCGATCTATTGATCTATTGATCTATTGATTCAAGTCATATTTTACTAAAATTGTCATGTTTTAAATACCCTTTTTCATTAATCCAGTAAATCAAACCACCATCCACCACCCTCCTGTCCTAGTGCGTGAAATCTATTGATCTATTTGATCTATTGGATCTATTGATTCGTCATATTTTTACTAAAAATTATCATGTTTTACATAACACTAAAAGCAGTAAATCAGTAAATCAACACAAACCATCCAACCACCCTCTTGTCCAGTTGTTTAAATCTATTGATCTATTGATTCAAGTCAAATATTTTTTTTTAGTAAAATTGTCATGTTTTACATACCCTTAAATCAGTTAAATAAGTAAAAATCAAAACCATCCACCCTTACCTCTACTCCCCTCCTTTGCCCACCCCTCTATGATCTATTTTTGATTTATTGATTAAGTTAGATTTTCGAGTACCAATTTGGATAAACATTAACTAAAATAAGTTCTTTATACACTAACCAACGAATATATGCTATCGTAACCAAAGTTTTAACATCAATAAAGCTAACATATCCTAATCACTGAACTAAGAATATAATGTACAACGAACAAAACCTAACATACCTTATGCTCGAATAAAAACAGTCAACATTAACAAAGCTCCATACTTAACAGCAGGTAAAAGTAACTAACAGTGCATACAGAACGTAGCCTGTTCACACCTTTTTCAAACAGTATCTGTAAACATATCATTGCGTATTTTTACCTTAACCATTAGTAAGTATTTCTTAACAACATTTATCATAACCTTACTTATTTTCATAAAGACCAACGAATATATGCTAAGCCAACAAAGTTTTTACATCAATAAAACTAACATTATCATAACCTGAACTGATGAATACAATGTACAACGACAATCTAACACACCACGTATGGATAATCTGCTAACATTCACAAAAATTCCCTACTTATCAAAGGTAATAAGTAGTAACAGGGACATACCAAAAACCCAATGCATCCCCCCCTTTTCAACATATTCAGCAACAGCTAAAGGCAGTATTATCTAACAAACTCCCTTAACAAGTGACCATGCTATCAAAGATACCAACATTCATAAACTATGAACTTACACTACACACTTTCATCAAAGTGTCACTCATAATCAAATTATAACATTTCATTTTGAACTCTTGGAATAAACGGTAAGACACTTGCCCAAAATTCCAAGCAACCTAACATTTACTCAGCAAAAACTTAACCTATGCTTACGTTTCATGTTTCTAACACATCATCATCAGTTAACCAAACAGTAATATTCTTACGAAACTTATCATTTCTCTAACAAACCATTTTTAATTTCACATTGTCATAGTAATATTTAGCAAAAACGTAACAGAATTAAACATAGCCTAACACATCTAACACTTCTTACAAGGGGCGTCACACTTTTTTCAAGCATATCTCTAACATGATAACGTTAATCTTACATTGACCAAACAGTAACATTTTAGCAAAAATGAATCATAACCTTGTCCGAATTTATCATACAGATCAACGAATATATTGCTAACCGAAACAAAGTTTTTTACATTATCATAGTAATATTTATCAAAAAAATTTATCATAACCTTACCTAAATACATAATTCCCAAACAAATAATTGCAAACCAACAAAGTTTTATCCAAACATAACATAAAAATAACCAAAGTTTTTATCCAAACATAACATAAAAATAAGTTCTTTGATAAAATATCATATTCAATAGTTTACCGAATTTTAAAGCAGTAAATCAAGTAAATCAAGCCACCCGTCCCCTCACACCCCTCTCTACCCACCCACCCGTCCATAACCTTTTGATCTATTGATCTAATGGATTCAGGTCACAAATATCGAGTATCATTCGGAATAAACATAAAACAAAAATAAGTTCTTTAATACTAACCAACGAATATTTGCTAACGTAACACATTGTGTTCACATTAATAAAGCTAACATATCATTACCAGAACTAAGAATATAATGCTTACAATTGACAAAAATAACACACCTTCGCATGAAATAAACTTATAACATTAACAAATTCCATACTTAACAACAGTTAGTAAAAGTACCTAGCACAGCGTACAAAAACGTAAACCTATTCACACTTTTTCAAGGATATCTCTAACATATCAATGTTAATGTTAATTTACATTAACACTATTGATTTACGCCGCATTCGAGTATCATTTAGGATAAACATAGCACAAAAATGAGTTATTATATACTAACCAGCGAATATATGCTAACATAACAATGTTTTCATATAATAAAAGCTAACTTAGCATCATATGAACTAAGAAAATAAGGTACAACGACAAACCTAACACAACTTACCCAACGAATAAACTGTTAACATAACAAAGTTCCACACTTAAACCAGTAAAGTAACTAACATGGCCATACAAAATCGTAACCTATTCATACTTTTTTCAAACATATCTCTAACATATTTACGTTAATTTTACATTGCCACAGTAATATTTAACAAAAATTTTATCATAATATTGTCTATTATCATACAGCCCAACGAAAAAACTGTAAACATAACAAGTTATTCCAAACTAACTGGAACACGTTCTTTTGAATAAAAATAATCAGAGTTACTGGCTTAATGTTTACTGATTTTAATTCAGTAAATCAGTAAATCAAAACCATCAACCCCTCCCCACTCCTCCCTCCATGATCCATGCTCTATAGATCTATTGATCTATTTGATTCAAGTCACATTTCGAGTATCATTTCGGATAAATATAACACAAAAATAAGTTCTTATATACTAACCATCAATATATGCTAACGTAACAACGATTTTATATTAATAAAGCTAACATAACATAACATGAACTAAGAATATAATGTACAACGACAAACCTAACACACCATAAGCACGAATAAACTACTAACATTAACAAACTTCCACACTTAACAACATGTAAAGTACCTATCCCACTTTCGTACAAGACGTAAACCTATTTCACATCTTTTTCAAGCATTATCTTAACATAACAATGGTTAATTTTACATTAACATTCTAAATATTTAACAAAAATTTAGTATAACCCTGTCTAATCATACTGACAACGAATACAATGCTAACGCAACAAATTTTTTACATCAACATCGTAATATTTGACAAAAATTCATCATAACCTCGTCTAAATATCATAATCCCCAACGAATAATAGCAAACATAACAAAGTTTTAACCAAACATAACATAAAAATAATAACATTTTATCCTGACATAACGTAAAACAACAACAACAACACAGTAATATGAAACAAACTTAGACAAAACAAAACAAAACATAAAGTTTTAACCAAACATGACATAAAAATAGTTCTTTGAATAAAATTCTTAGCTAAAGTGTTATTAACATTACATACCTGAAAGCAGTAAATCAGTAATTAGTAAACACCTCCCACACTACCTCCCCATTCTCCTTCACCCTCCCTTCTATTGAATCTATTGACCTATGATCTATCGATTCCAGCCATTATTTCGAGTATCATTTTTGATAAACATAACAAAAAATAAGTGTTTTATATACAGACCAACGAATATATGCTACCATAACATAGTTTTCACATCAATAAAGCTAAACATATATCATAGCATGAACTAAGAATAATAATGTACAACGACAAACCTAACATACCTTTACGTTCGAATAAACTGTTAACATTAACAAAAGTTCCATAATTTCCTAGGAGCTCGTATTTATTTTATTTTCACATACACGAACTATTATTATTATTAATTATTATTATTATTATTATTATTATTATTATTATTATTATTATTATTATTATTATTATTATTATTATTATTATTATTATTATTATTATTATTATTATTATTATTATTATTTAATAATCATAACAAAGTTTTTACAACCGTAAATTTAACATACCTTACGTACGAATAAACAGTCAAACATTAACAAAGTACAACTGATTAATATCCAGTAAAGTAACTACCAAGGCATCACAAAACGTAACCAACTTGTCTACACCCTGCAAAGAACCTAACTAACATACTCGCCGAGGTTTGACGCTATATGACACACAGATGTTCAGTTAGGCTTACGCGGTAGGCTTATCCCACTTGTTAACCCTGCAGTGTAAGCCTAACTGAACATCTGTGTGTCATATAGCGTCAAACCTCGGCGAGTATGTTAGTTAGGTTCTTTGCAGGGTGTAGACAAGTTGGTTACGTTTTGTGATGCCTTGATAGTTACTTTACTGATATTAATCAGTGTACTTTGTTAATGTTGACTGTTTATTCGTACGTAAGGTATGTTAAATTTACCGTTGTTAAAACTTTGTTTGATTTATTAAATAATATTAATTATTAATAATAAAATAATAATAATATAATAAAATAATAATTAATAAAATAATAATAATAATAATGTATGATAATGATAATAATTAAAAATAATAATAATGTTCGTGTATGTGATAATTAAAATAATATTGAGTTCCGGTTTATGTTATGAACTTTTGTTAATGTTGACGGTTTATCGTACGATAAAGCGGTAGTTAGGTTTGTCATTTGTACATTTTATATTCTTAGGTTCATTGGCTATGATATGTTAGCTTTAATTGATGGTGAAAAACAGTGTATCGGTAGCATTATATTCGTTGGTCTGTATTATAATTAAGAATTTATTTTTGTTATGTTTATCAAAAATGATACTCGAAATATGGCTTGAATCGATAGATTAATAGGTCAATAGATCATAGAAGGGGGGGTGAGGAGAATGGGGAGGACAGGGTTGGACGGATTGCTTTACTGATTTACTGATTTAATGCTTTAGGACCACTAAATTATTACACTTTACTAAGATATTTTATTCAAAGAACTTATTTTATGTCATGTTTTGGTTAAAAACTTTATGTTTGTTTTGTTTGTCTAAGTTTGTTTCCATTATTACTGGTGTTGTGTTGTTGTTTTACGTTATGTTCTTAATAAAATGTTATTATTTTATGTTATGTTTGGTTTAAAAACTTTGTTATGTTTGTTATTATTCGTTTGGGGATTTATGATATTAGACCAGTTATGATGAATTTTTTGTCAAATATTTACGATGTTGATGTAAAAAATTTGTGTTGGTCTGTATATAAAACACTTATTTTTTGTTATTGTTTATCAAAAATGATACTCGAAATATGGCTGGAATCGATAGATCAATATATATAGATATTTTTTTTTTTTTTAATTTTAATTTTTTTTTTAATTTATTTATTTTTCTTTTTTATTTTTTTTTTCTGTATCCGAGGATACATCATAAGAAAGATGTATACCAAGTTTCGTCGTTCTAGTTAATATTTCAGGTTTGGGGCCGGAGACCCCCCTTTGGGGTGTGTTACGGCTTATTTAACCCATAGTATGATGTGGGTACCTTAATGAAGGGTGTACCACCAAGTTTCGTGCGTTCATGTCAATATTTCATTGGGGGCTGCAGGCCCCCCTAATAGGTGTGTTACGGCTATTTAACTCCATTATATTTGATGCTGGGTTACCTTATATGAAGGGTGTATACCAGGTTTCATCGTTCTATGTTAATATTTCAGGTTTGGGGGCGGAATCCCCCTCTGTGGGATCCTAGACACCCTATAAACCCCATATATGATGTGGGTACCTTATTTGAAGGGTGTATACCAAGTTTCGTCGTTCTATGTCAATATTTCTGGTTTGGGGGCTGGAAACCCCCCCTTTTGGGTGTGTACGGCTATTTAACCATATTTGATGTGGGTACCTTATATGAATGGTGTATACTAAGTTTCGTCTTTCTATGTCAATATTTCAGGTTTGGGGGCTGGAGACCCCCCCCTTTGGGTGTGTACGGCTATTTAACTCCATATATGATGTGGGTACCTTATATGAATGGTGTTTATACCAAGTTTCGTCGTTCTGTCAATATTTCAGGTTTTGAGGGCTGGAGACCCCCCCTTTTGGGTGTGTACGGCATTAACTCCATATATGATGTGGATACCTTATATGAAGGGTTTATACTGAGAATTTCATCGTTCTATGTTAATATTTCAGGTTTGGGGCCGGAGACCCCTTTTGGGGTGTGTGTACGGCTATTTAACCCCATATATTGATGTGGTACCTTATATGAAGGTGTATACCAAGTTTCGTCGTTCTTATGTCAATATTTCAGGTTTGGGGGCTGGGAGGACCCCCCTTTGGGGTGTGTACGGCTATTTAACTCCATATATGATGTGGGGTACCTTATATGAAGGGTGTATACCAAAGTTTCATCGTTCTATGTTAAAATCTCAGGTTTAGGGGG
>JABUQX010124868.1:32500-35800 GCA_015478945.1 Trachelipus rathkii | reverse complement strand
CAGACGTACTCGTCGGTTACCCTCAAATTTGGTGTTTAACCGTTTTCGCATTAATAAGTAAACGCTTTATAAATATTACTCGTGCGCCACTTCATGAATATATATAACATGTATATATATATATATATATATATATATATATATATATATATATATATATATATATATCTTTCACTGCTCTTTATATATATATATATATATATAATAACATATATATATATATATATTTATCAGTGGCGTACCCTGGAAATACACTTGGGTAAAGGCGAAGTTTATATAGTAATATATGTATATGCATATAACAACATATAGCACTTATATAACTCTATATATATATATATATATATATATATATATATATATATATATATATATATATATATATATATATATATATATATATATATATATAACGAAAACATAGAAAACATATTTTAATAATTATAATACGTACCTATTTATTTGTATGAAAAACTTGTTTACATTATATTTACCAAATAGACTTAATTTTAAAGCACATTCCAATTGAGTAATTTTCTTAGGCCTACCATTTTTTAAAAATAAAGCGTGGTTTTATAGATAAGTTTTTAAAGCGTTTTTTCTTTAATATAAAATCTACACCTACTCCATTATGCATTATTTCAATTATTTTATGTATATAATGCTAAATACCACTTAAATAAAGTTATATAAAATTAATATTCAATATCAGAATAATCAGACACATTCGATACAAAGATTTCAAACAAACTACCACAAGCCGCCACAACTTGTCGTACTTTTTCACACATTTCGTACATATTTACGGGAAGAGAACGAAAAGTTTCATATATTTTCGATTATAGGTAAGACAGACTACCCGTTCCTTTATAACTTGATATAAAAAATGACGTCATTCGTCCGTCCGTAGCATAGAATTTTACTTGTAAGATCAGGAGTAGGAGCAAAAATTTCTAAATGAGATTCAATTATTATTATAGCTATTATTATTAAACATCCCAACTTTTAATTTAGGATACAAATAACTTCTTTTTAACTTTATATAACATTTTAATAATTTAGCATACTTTTACCATTTAATTTCAATTATTTAAAACCTAAAAAATATTGGGTAGGGCTGCCTACCTGGCCTACCTGTCTTATGCGCCCCTGATATATATATATCGCCCTTGTAATATATATATATATATAATATATACTGTATACCAGCAGCAGCCAATATATATATATAATATATGCTTGCCTATAGGTTATACTTTAATATAACTATATAACATATATATAATAATATATATATATATATTGAGTGTTGACCGAGCACCGGATTTTTCGCGCACCGCACCACTCCGCACCGGGAGGTCGTGCACCAGCACCGCACCGCACCACCCATCATCCTACCGCACCGCACCACACCGCACCGGCTCTTTTGCAGTGCGCACCGCACCGCACCGCACCGAGAGCGAGCCACAGCGCACCGCACCTCACCAAAATTTGCGCACCACACACCGCACCACACCGACATATATATATATATATATATATATATATATATATATATAAAGATATATATATAAATATATATATATATATATATGTAATAATGTAATATATATATATATATAACTATATATATATATATATATATATATGCTGCTATAATAATATGTGAGGAAGGAATGAAAGCGCTCCTTAGCGATGAATTGCCCACCATTGGGCACATATGGAGTCTTAGAGTACATCCCATGGCACTCCAGTGCCCAATTGTTCTTCCTTTTTGCGCTCATATCCACATTTTTCTTACATTGGAGCAAGCTCTTAATTATCGCATACCATAAAATACAATTACAGACAACACTTACCTCTTAAAACGAAAATAAAAAATGGTGTAAAATGGCAGCCACCCGATTAGCCTTGGAGAAGCCTATAGGGGTAGCTTCCAAAAATAACCCTACTATCATCACCATTAAATGCCATTGACAGCCTCCGGTGATGGAGTTGGTGCCTTCACGGAATTGCCGGCCTATTTTGATGTACGATCGCCTTTCTTCATAAATTTCTGCAACCTTCTCGGTTTTAAATCTAATTTTCATTTTGTTGAACATCACCTCTCCTCCTCTAAGCCTCATCTCTTATTCTTAACCGAAATTTAGGTTTCTGACCTCAAACTCTACTCTGTTGACTCCTACTATTTCTTCCCTCAATTTTCAGACAAAGGCAGTTGTGCCAATGTGTGCAATCGTTTGTTCCCGTGGCTTTGATTTGAAGTTTTCCGAATATTCTACCTAATGGCTCAATATAACCTGTCATAATAAATTAGAACACATTCTCTCTCTTCTTCACATTTCTCTAAAATCATCATTCTTGGTTTATTCAACGTTCTCAAACCAACTGCTTTACTCTAATTCTCAAGATAAAGTTCCTTGAACTTTATGAACTTTCTGTCAGGAGTACCTTGAAGTTAGTGCAGTTCCTACCTCGTATCTCAGTCGCCTTTGAGATGAACCAACATTCTAGACCTTTTCAATAATCTCTAATTCTTATCCTTGTTCTGTTAAATTCTTTCCTCCTCATGGGTCCCTCCGATCACTCTCATATCTCTGTTTTCTGTTCTATCTCTTCAAGTCTTCTGCAGGAAAGACCCCCTCCTACTGCGAGAAGAAAACGTTTTTGGCACTTCGGTTCTGCTAACGGGTCGGACTTACGGTCGTACTTCTATGATTTCCCATGGAATGACTACAGTTTCCGTAGAAAGGGTCTCTCGAAGTGTGCAAAACGCGAGTTAATTCTCTCTGGCATGGAGGCGTGCACCAGTCTTCAGCTAAACCTGGAGAGTGATAACAGTTTGCTCTGCTTGTTCTCATTGCATTAGCCACAAGGACTGCCTTTAGGAATTACTGTCATCTTCAAATTCCAGAAACCCTTGCCACTTATATTTCATCCCAAAGTGTCCAATCTATCTCATTAAAGTACCACAATAATCTTACTGACACTCTCCCATCACGTAATAAAATATTAAATCTCCTTTTTAGCTACTTCCTCTTACCCTTTTTAGTATTTTCCCGTCTATAACACCGTTTTGACAGCCTTCCACTAAAGCTAAACTCTTTACTCACTCACTCCTTCTGAGATTTCACCTGGGCGATTCAGTGATATTCAGCTTCTTTCTCCACCGCATAACATATGTGCTAATAATGTAGCATTCTTCAAAGATGTTATTTCTGCTTTTTCAGAGCTTGAACTAAGAAAGCTTACGGTTCTGATGGTATTCCTCCATAGTTCTCAAAACTTGTGCTTTCAAGA
>JABUQX010124868.1:20000-27500 GCA_015478945.1 Trachelipus rathkii | reverse complement strand
ATATATTCGCATGTTTTTAAATATTCGCATTGACTTTCGCATTCACAAATATTAAAAATAAATTATTTGCATTTGCACTCGGAAACTCAGAATGCGATTAGAAAATGTTCTGATGGAACTTGTTAGAAAATTTAACAACTTTTGTGAGAAACTGATTAGAATTAGTTGACTAGTGCCGTCTCAAGGTAGTAACAGTAATTTGAGTCACAATCGAAATCTAGCAATATTAATATTGATAGACTCGTACTTGTGAGTATATTCGCTCGAAATCAACTGTTGAAGGAATTCCCAATAGTATCCTTATCCAGTGTGGTTTGGAATTACTTCGATATTGTTTCCCATGACAACGCAAACCGTACACTTTGCAATCGTAATTATTCTCGGAAAGGAAGAATGACATCCAGGTTAAGAACTATCTAAGCAGCAAACACAAGGAAAATGTAGAAAGGAAAATGAGTAAAAAAAAGTAAAGGATCCCCAATTCCAGATTTAAGAAGGAATGAAATTACTCTTGAAACTAATATAAAATACAAATAAATATATGGGACAATGAAACGAAAAATCATAAAGGATGGATATGGTAAATTTACAGAAATTATAGTAGTGAATGATCTTCTGCTTCGTCATAGTTGAAATTCTTCGTTTTGTACGGCTAGCGAAAGTATCGGTCTCTTTCAACACACTACTCGGAAATATTACAGAGATATTATTTGAAAGAAAAAGTTTCAGATAAAAACCTCTATCAAATAATCATCAAGC
Source organism: Trachelipus rathkii (assembly GCA_015478945.1). Taxonomy (NCBI): domain Eukaryota; kingdom Metazoa; phylum Arthropoda; class Malacostraca; order Isopoda; family Trachelipodidae; genus Trachelipus; species Trachelipus rathkii. The sequence continues at coordinate 26,741 of JABUQX010124868.1, read as the reverse complement.
TAGCTTTCTGCACCAACGAATGGTCCAGATATATCTATCAGTTCTTGTTTTCTCGAGTAGTCATGCCAGATTGAAAACAAGGTATTCAGAAAGCCAAATTTAATGTCGTGTCTGAACCTCTCACTAGATCTACTGGAATTGAACATATCAGTGATGTTCTAATGAAATATTTGTCGAAGGAAATGGAACCTATTCACAGATGATGTCCACTGTGTCCTGAGAGATGCTGGTGCCAATATAAAGAAAGTTATGTTTCTTTCTTGAGTGAACAGCACAAACTCCGTCAGTCATCAACATTAGAAATGTCGTGACATCTCAAACAAGAGTCAACGAAGTTCTCTCAAAATATAGATTAATTGCGGCACACTTTAATCATTCGACCATGGCTCAGTAAGAACTAAATAAATTACAGCATGATTAAAGTTCGCTAACTTTCAGTAATACATGACGTTACTCTGAAATTTTGTTAAGGTTGCAAGAACTTAATGACTCTTTCTGCCAGTACGGCCGTTCTGATGATAAAATAAATGTCTTCCCATCCCATGACAATTCTATTCTAATTTCTAACCAATTGTATCATTGTTCTCCAATCATTTAAAGATATCATTATGATAATCAGCAAACACCTGTTTGTCTTCCTCTCGTAATAACTCTGAAGATAGTATTAATATTCTCAGACAATGACAGTCAAGGAATAAAAATGATGAGAGAGGCGATAATGAACACTTTCTCTCCTCTAAATTTATGGTTCGGTTACATTTGTTATTGTACCATTAATGATGGGACAATGAACATCATAAATGGAAAACTATTTGTTTACCTTTCACTCGTTAATTTTGATAAACCTCGGAATAGGAATATCAGCGTGTTCCTACTAAACTTAAGTGATCCTACATCGTTAATTTTCTTGCTCCAAAAAATAACTTTTGTAAACCTTCCTTTCCTACTCTTAATCGCTCTGATGAATCTGTAGCCAATATATATATATATATATATATATATATATATATATATATATATATATATATATATATATATATATATATATATATATATATATATATATATATATATATATATATATATATATATATATATATATATATATATATATATATATATATATATATAGGAATCAAAAGTATCTGCCAAGCAAAGAAAGTGTGAAGCAGTGTGTAAATAAATGAATTGCAAAAGGGTAATTGGTTTAATATTAATGGCGGGTGAGGCAGGGATCCTGTTATTGTATTGCCAGTTCTTAATTAAATATATGGTGGGTTTATGAAAAAAATTAGAAATGGGGTGGCAGGAAATGGTGTTAGAATGATGAAGAATAGAAGAGACCCTACCTATTATATATGGATGATTTGGTTTTGTGTTGTTGAATCTGAAAGGGAAGTTTGAGAAGAGATTGGTAAGAAGGTGGCAGGATGTATAAAAAAAAAAGAGGAGAGAGGGTTTGAAAATGAAAACGTAGATAAGAAATGGAAGTTATGGTTGTGAGGTGAGGGACAGTCCTCAGTGGCAGGATTATGTTAGATAGTGAGCAGCTGGAACAAAAATTGTCTGAGTTTAAATATTTAGGATATATGTTAGGATGAAAGGAACAGATGATACGAGTGTAGTAGGAAAAGTTGGCGAATGGCAGGAAAAATGGCTGGAATTCTCAAATTAAAATTGTTGGTGGATGTAAGGGACCCAAGTCTTGAATTGCGCTAGGGTCTTATAATTATGTTGTTGCACAGAACAATGTATACTAGGTCAAACCTGGGTCTTGGGGACCAAGAAAGAAGGATAGTTGGAGTCAACAGAGCAGATAATATCTGAAGAGAAATGTGAGTTTGGCAGAGGCAGGAAGAAGAAAGGTCCATAATAGGAGTGAATGGCGTGGTTTTGTGGGGGGTATGGTTTGGCCACCATAGACGAGGATGTTCTCCCCAGCGAATGCTCACCATAGGGAGAGGTCAAATCATGATCCCGTAAGCTCTAAGTGGATTTCTGACACTAAACTTGTGTCCGCATGTTCTTTACTTCACACACCACCCACCCCAGTCTTGGGAAAAAAGGAAGATGATATATATATATATCATAATAACCTTAATATATATATATATATAATATATATATATATATATATATATATATATTGGCATATATATACTCTCTCATATATATATATATGCAATATGTATCTCTCTAAGTCTCTAAGTTATGTTAACGATTATCTGCCAGATGTTTAGGTATGAAAAGTATTGTAAGAATAACAAAGCTCGATTATTTAATTCGTGGGAAGGTTAGGATGTGTTACGTTGGTGTGCGCACGCATAATACGAAAACCATAACACAAATATTGTAGATGTCGGATGGAAGGCATCATTTTTCCCAATGAGATGGATCTTGTAAATACACATAAAAATGAGGAACAATACCCTCGATCGTATTTGATCTTAACGATTGGTCGTTTCCACGCATTGCACCCATACATTGCCTACAAAAGCCGAAACGTGTCAATATGAAATAATTAGGTTAAATACAATAGGTATATCCAATAGTATTTAAAAATATCGATACAGCTAACAAAGGAATTAAATTAAAATACCTAATGCATACCCTTTTAGATTACATTGATATGTAGCCTAATAAATACGGCAATGTGAATGTGTACAACCAACTAGCTGTACGCTATCATATGGAGAGGTTATGTCATAACCTGCAAATCCCATGCGTAATAAAATGAAATTAGGCCAATATAACTTCAAAGTGGTTTTGTTTAGTCAGAACCATACATTTGGAACATGCCACGTGACCAGTATACACAGGACATGTTGGAGGTGTACATTAAGCAAAACAGGAATGCTCGCAGAATTGCTGCAGAATATGGACAACGTTATCCACATCGACGACCGCCAAGCCACATGGCATTCCATAGAGTTTACAGACGGTTTCAAGGTACAGGGTCGATAGTTCAACCCCCTCATCACATACGGGAGGGGGGTCGTGTCCGTACATTCGACGTCGAACTGGACGTTCTGTTATACACCCATGAAAATCCAACGTCCTCATTACGGCAGGCTAGTTCGGTCTTGGGAATATCGAAGGAAACCATACGACGGATTTGTGTTGGAAACCATCCGACGGATTTGCCACATTGTGCCTGAAGTTTGCATCGTGGGGACCAACAACGGCGGTTGGGTTCCTGGCTGTCATTGATTGCCTTCTAATGGATGTACCGGACTTATTGGAAAATATCTTATGGACCAATGAATCTCGCTTTACCAATAACGGTATGTATAACAGGTGGAACTTCAGACATTGGGCGGAAACAAACCCTCATATAACATTCACTAGCCATCACCAGGTCTCATACTCAGTCAACGTTTGGTGTGGTATACTCAATAGTAGGATTATCGGGCCTTAGTTCTTCTGAGGGAAATTTGACAGGACAGCGTTACCTCCATTTCCTGCAGACCGTCCTTGTTGAACTCCTGAGTGATATACCTTTAAGGACACGACGAAGAATATATTACTAACATGATGGGTGCCCAGCACATAATGCAGCTATAGTGACGACCTACTGTAGGGAATTAAGTCCCTAAAAGATGGATCCTATGATCTGATCCATTTCCATGGCCTGCGCACCCGACTTAGCACCACTGGACTACTTTCTGTGGGGATATCTCAAAACATACCGTGTACGCTGGGTTTAATGACCCAGTAACCTTGCCCGATGATCTTCGCCGTCAAATAACCAACGATGTAGGGGAATCAACCCGGCATCACTTTCATTGGCATGCAATGGAACCTGGCGCCAGAGGGATGAGGCATGTATTTGCCTGGATGGAAGCGTCTTCGAACAACATTTGTAAATACTGTATGTACAAGTTGAAACGACCTGACGTTCTTCTCCCTTTTGGCATGCTGTGGATAAGATTCATAGGTGTAAATTTGTTATGATACTATTAACAACGTTATTATTACATGTATCGATATTATGAGCTGTCTTGAATACCATTGTTTTCTTCAACCTTTTCACATTCACGTTTAAAACTATTGTTGGTATCATTGACGCGTTTACGAACCTGTACATGTAACTGTATTTATTAACGCAAATGATATGTCTATGCAGGGCGTCTAGTTGTTTGTTGAATTCTACAGTGTGAGAGCGAACAACAAATATAAAATGTCGAAGCTCACCTTTCATTATTATGTGCATTTCTAGAAGCCACATAAAAAAATATATCCATCTACTATGATATTCTCAATGTTATGCGCGGTTTCGTATTGCGTGCGCAGACATAACGTAACATGTCCATCCTCAGCAAAAGAGTTAATAATCAGACGTATTATCTGTTTCCTTGCCAAAAATCCCAGTACAGTGATACCTGCACTGTGTTGTCTGCTCATAGGAACCAACCTATATATATCTAGTATGTATATGCTTAACCAACATGTATATAACATATATATATATATGTATAATAATATATATATATATATAATATATATATATATATATATATATGTATATATATATGTCCTTTTTAAAAATTTATATTTATAGCCAATAATATATAATAATAAATAAATTAATATAACCTTAACATATATATATATATATCATATATATATATATATACCAATAGCAACAATATATATATATATATATATATATATGTACTCTTAATATATATATATATATGTATCCCCAACTCAATTTCTTTTTCATTTTTATTTTCAGAAATTTGTCGGGAAGCTGGTGCGGTGCGGTGCGATCAAAAGGCCCGCACCAGGCACCGCACCGCACCGCACCACTAATTTTTCTCGTGCTCCGCACCGCACCGCACTTTTATTTTTTCTTCCGCACCGCACCGCACCGCACCAGGTCGCTGAAGGCTCCGATGCGCGCCGCACCGCACCTCGCCTGCGCCTAGGCATGCGGCGCACACCACGCACCGCTGCCCACTATACTTTCCGGTGCGTCGGTAACCACAATATATATATATATATATATATATATATATATATATATATATATATATATATATATATATATATATATATATATATATATATATTTAACATATATTTATATTTTTATGTCCATACCTATATATATATATATATATATATATATATATATATATATATATATATATATATATATATATATATATATATATATATATATATATATATATATATATATATATTTATATATATATATATATATATATATATATATATATATATATATATATATAAGTATGGATAAAAAATGTTTTGCTTCTATACTATTAACACAATTTTTTAATTCATCAATTTGAAATTATGAAAAAATATAATTATAAATGTGTGCTGTTATTTTGTAATATATAAAAAGTTTGGGATAGATGAACTCTTTGGAAAATTTCTCCCTCTCAAATATAACTTTGGAATTCATCCCTAAAAATGTTTATTTACTTTATCATCTTAATAGCAATTTTCTAACTCAAAGATAAAATAATTAAATGTTATTAGTTTTTAATAATTATTGTAATAGTATTTTGATGTTATAATCTTTTACCTCCCATTTATTTACTATTTAAATATATTATAAGGATGTATCAGCCATGCGTTTTCATTTAGAGCACTTTTATATTACTATTTTATTTGGGAAAAGCCAAAAAAAAAAAAAAAAAAAAAAATGTTTCTTTTAGTTGGTTTAAAACCAAATGTTTGAACAAAAAAATCCTGATATATAATGTATACACTGGCAGCTCTGGAGTAAAAAATTTAGGTGCTACAAATCAAACGAAGTAATAATAATAATAATAATAATAATAATAATAATAATAATAATAATAATAATAATAATAATAATAATAATAATAATATTTACAAAAATATATCTTGCTGAGAGAATGAAAAATTAATAAAGCAATTAATCCAAAAATCATAATCATAATAATAATAATAATAATAATAATAATAATAATAATAATAATAATAATAATAATAATAATAATAATAATAATAATAATAATAATAATAATAATAATAATAAATTCTGTTAGCACTGTATCCTCTATTTTTTTTTTATTTTGAGATGAATGTGATTATAAATATGAACCAACCCTGGGTTGATCCTTTTTTTTCACTTATACCTCACTGCCAAGTTGTCACCTGACTTACATACATACATACATACATACATACATACATACATACATACATACATACATACATACATACATACATACATACATTCTGAAATGTGATTATTCATATATTTTTCTCACATTCATACACTACTGTAATTCAAAATCTTGCTTGGCAGGCTTCACATTATTTTGGAGTAGAGTCGGTTATAGTTGCAAGAAATAATAATAATAATAATAATAATAATAATAATAATAATAATAATAATAATAATAATAATATAATAATAATAATAATAATAATAATAATAATAATAATAATAATAATAATAATAATAATAATAATAATAATAATAATAATAATAATAATAATAATAATAATAATAATAATCCAAAATCTAAAAAATCCAAAATAGTTTAATTCAGAAAATAAACAATTTATATTTTTAAGTTAAACATACAGTTATAATATTTAACTTTAGTACAATACTTAATGATATACTAATTGCTACACAGTGTTGTATCCTTTGAGCCACCAAAATAATACAAGTATAATTAAATTAAGGTAATTGGGTTTAAGGATTGAGCTTAATGTAATCCACTA
>JABUQX010124868.1:5000-15000 GCA_015478945.1 Trachelipus rathkii | reverse complement strand
CGCACACACTACACACTACGTACGCGGATCTGCCTGCACTAGCCTCACCATTCGCTATGATGCCTGCGCATTCACGCTATGACCACTATCGTATCCTATGGAGACACCACGACCACGCCCATACACATGCGGTCGCACGCACTTACGCTATGCACTACCATTCACTGTGATGCCCTTACACATTCATATGACCATTTGTCAGCAGACGCACGTTTGCACCTCTGGTCTCACACTTCACTCACTATAGTTGCTGCACACACCTGGAATTTGCCCACACAAATTCACTTGCACACTCATACACAATTCTTTACACACACAGATTTACCACACTCCTTTAGATTTACTTGCACTCATACACACGGATTTGCTTACGCACACACGGATTTGCCCCACCCTCCATACATATAACAATATAATTATTCGACATTTTTATGTTTAATTAAGCTCTTTTCCTCATTGAATTGCGCACATTTACGTTTAAGGAAAATTATTTCTCACTCTCTTTAAACTTCTATAATAAATAGTCATTATCTTTGAACAAAGAATTTATTATTAACTATTAATACTTTTTGTTTATAAATTTTACAACTTATCAAGTTTTAAAATAACTTTTACTAAAATTTTATGAAATGTTAGTAAAACATATATTTTACACAATTATAAAGCTTAATAAATGGCTGGAGATCGATAAGACCTTCGGAGCTGTGTCAGACTATCAAATAATAGTGGAAGCCACATTTATTGACTTACTATTTATCATCTTTCAACCATGGCAAAGTATAAAAATAACAAAATAAGTTTTTCTCTTCTTCTCTGCTAACATGTATTTTATTAAAATCATTCTAAGTTTTATTTAAAAATAACAATTATTCTCTTACATTTATTCGCTCGATGTTAACTAAAATATTTCAAAGGTTTACTTTAAATAATTAGGTTTTCTTTATTATTATTATCTATGTACATTGATAATCCATCACGAGAAAACACAGCTACCCTCCTCCTTACAGATACAGAAACTGAAACCTCTCTCTGTAAAAATATTAGGAAATAACTACTTTGGGTCCTAAATTGGGATAATCTTTGTAACTGAAGACGATCACCTAACAGTTAAGGTCAAAATATGTTTTCAAACTTGACCTTTCTGTAGAAATGGTTGCAATAACTACGTTGGGCCTAAATTAGGCCTAAATTTAGGATTAGCCTTTTTGTAGACGGGCTGGATTTAAGTCTAATACCAGGTCAAAAGGTAATTCCCGTATAGATTATTGTTGTTATTATTATTTTTATAAATATATTTCCAACTGAAACATGCTGGATCGGTAAGATCCTTCAAGCAGGTAAGAAGGAAATGTTTTCCTCTTACTGTGATTGGTCAGGGTGTCCCCTTGTCTCTATATGACCTCGTATGTGATTGGTCGAGAATTATTTTATCGTCTTTTGAAAATTAACTTTGTTCTTTCAACTTGTATTTGAGCAGGTGTGTGTTTTATTATCTTTTAGACCAAACTCATTTTAAAATCATAGTCATTTTAGCTGTTAAGCCGTTGCACAAGTTATCTGATTTGTATTAAAAGTGTTTTATTTTTACTAAGTGTATATCATATTTATAAAAAATACTTACATTAAGGAATAATTATTAATTTCACTAAGAATAGATAATAATTAATTCACTGGTTCATAAGCTAACCGCAGGGTCCAGCATGAGCCACCCACAAAGGCAATAACCCCGCACCGCGGGTGCGTCCCGCCGATCGCCGCCCACCCAGCGTGCCGCAGAGCGCAATATTTACGCGTTCCCGCCCGCCGCGTGCGCCGCAGGCGCAATATTCCAGCGCGAATTATTATTTAGACACATACACACACACGCATACACACACACACACACACACAATTTTACACACAACACTCACATACACATATAACGTATAATTTATTAAAACATTTTATTTTATTTTATTATTATACTTAGTGTTATTTTACTTCATACCTATTGTTATTATTATTTTAAGAACCCCACACATACACAAGCACACACGCACACATACACACACACACACACACATCACTCGCATATAACGTATAATTTATTAAAACATTTTATTTTTGTTTATTATTATCCTAGTGTTATTTACTTCATGCCTATTGTTATTATTATTTAGAACACACACTATACACACACACACACACACACACACACGCACATACCCCCTTACACATGCCTACCCACTCGATATTTTTATCCCTCAACTTTGATGCCTCAGCTTTTGATGCCTCAGCTTTGATGTCTCAGTTTTGATGCCTCAGCTTTGATGCCTCAGCTTTTGATGCCTCATTGTTGCCTCAGCTTTGATTCCTTAACTTTAATAGGCTTTGGTGCCTCAGCTTTGGTGGTTCATCTTTGATGACTCATCTTTGATGGCATCATCTTTGATACCACCTCTATTGATGATTCAACTTATAAGCAGTTAAACTTACCATAGACACTTACACTTACACTTATACACACATACACTATATCTCTTATTCACACATACGCACATACATAGACACTTACACGTTCACCCATAGACACTTACACTCATCCATTTTTACACAATATATATATATATATATATATATATATATATATATAACTATATATATATATATATATATATATATATATATATGCTATACTTATATATGCTATATATATATATATATATATATATATATATATATATATATAATATATACTTCATTCGCGCGGGAATATTGCGCCTGCGGGCGCACGCGGCGGGCGGGAACGCGGAAATATTGCGCCTGCGGGCGCACGCGGCGGGCGGGGACGCGGTGGGACGCACCAGCGGGTGCGGGGTTGGCTGCGTTTAATACTTTGGCTCATGCTGAGCCCTGGTGGTTAGCTTATAAATCTAATGAATTAATTATTATCTATTCTAGTGAAATTAATAATTATTCCTCAATGTAAGTATTTATTATAAATATGATATACACTTGTAAAAGTAAAACACTTTTAATACAAATCAGATAACTTGTGCACCGCTTAACAGCTAAAATGACTATGATTTTAAAATGAGTTTGGGTCTAAAGGATAATAAAACACACACCTGCTCAAATACAAGTTGAAAGAACAAAGTTAATTTTCAAAAGACGATAAAATAATTCTTGACCAATCTTACATACTGAGGTCATATAGAGATAAAGTTACCCCGACCAATCACAAATAAGGAAAACATTTCCTTTTTACATGCTTAGGATCTTATCGATCCAGCATGTTTCAGTTGGAAATATATTTATAAAAATATAATAACAATGATTGCTCATCTCTCAGTCAGCTGGGCTCTCAGTCAGTTCAAGTACTCAGTCCTAGCCTAATCTAAATTTGGGCTAAATTTGGGCTAGCTGTGGTGTGCCACATTTACAGAAAAAGGTCAGGTAAGTTTGAAATATATTTTGACCTGGAATTGGTAATTACGCCCCGGTTTACAAAAAGGATTATCCTAAATTTAGACCTAAAGTGAATTATTTCAACACATTTACAGAGGAGGTCAGTTTCGTATCTGTAAGGAGTGAGGGTAGTTGTGTTTTCTCGTGATGGATTGTCAATGTGCATAGATAATATGTAATAATAAAGAAAACCCGAGATTATTTAAAAACTTTGAAATGTTACCAGTTAACATCGGTGAATAATATAAATGTAAGTGAAAAATTGTTATTTTTAAATAAAAACTTAAGAATGATTTTAATAAATACATGTTATGTTAGCAAAGAAGAACTTATTTTGTTATTTTATACTTATTACATGGCTAAAGATGATGTAAAGCAGTAAGTCAATAGAACAAAACGTGGCATAGCTTGATGTAGAGGGTTGCTAGGGGCTGGCCTTACTGATTTACTGATTTATAGCTTTTACGTAAAATATATGTTTTAATAAAATTTCATAAAAATTTTAGTAAAAGTTATTACTTTAAAACTTGATAGTTATAAAATTTATAAACAAAAAGTATTAACAGTTAATAATAAATTCTTTGTTCAAAGATAATGATTGATTTATTATAGAAGTTTTAAGAAACTTTGAAATAATTTTAGTTATATTTGAATGAGTAATATAAATGTACGTGTTTAATTAAAACATAAAATGTTTTAATAAATTATACGTTATATGTGTGAGTGAGTGTAAGTAAATCTGTGTGTGTAAGTAAATCTGTGTATGAGTGTAAAGTAAATCTGTGTGCGAGTGTAAGTAAATCTGTGTGTGTGAAAATTGTACCGTAGAATACAAAAATAAGTAAATCTAATGTGTAAGTAGAGTCTGTGTGTGTGTGTGTAAAGTAAATCTGTGTGAGTGTAAGTAAATCTGTGTGTGAGTGTAAGTGTAAATGTAAGTGTCTATGGATAAATGTAAGTGTCATAGTGAATGTGTGTATAAGTATCATAGTGAATGTGTGTATAAAATGTAAAAGTGTGTGTGACCGCATGTGTATATGAAAGTGTAAATGCAAGTGTCTGTGGATAAATGTAAGAAAGTGTCATAGTGAATGTGTGTATAAGTATCATAGTGAATGTGTGTATAAGTGTAAGTGTGTGTGTGTGTGACCGCATGTGTGTGTGTGTGTGTGTGTGTGTGTGTGTGCGCACGCTCACGTGTGTAGGTGTGTTCTTAATAATAATAACAATAGGCATGAGGTAAATAACACTAAGTATAATAAATAAAAATAAAATATAAAAATAATAAAATAATAATAAAAATAAATAAAAATAATAAAAAATAAATAAAAAGTATTAAAAACAAAATAAAGAAACATAATCATTATCATATGGCCGAGTTCAAACGTGGCAGAAAGTTAAAACAGTAAGCAGAAGTTAAAGGCGGTAAAGGCAGAAAAGTTGAAAACAATAAATCAAACGCTGTGGAGTTAGAACGAGTAGCGGTAAAACAAAAATACTAATCCCCCCTTAGTGTTAGGTAACACCTCTATTGATTTACTGATTTACTGCTTTAAGGTATGTAATGTTAATGAATATGTGAGTTAAAACAGTAAAACATATGAGTTAAAGCAGTAAAACATGAGAGTTAAAGCAGTAAAACATGAGTTAAAGCAGTAAGCAGTAAAACAAAAGCAATCCCTCCTAGGTGTTAGGTAACACCTCTATTGATTACTGATTTACTTTAAGGTATGTAATGTTAATAAATATAAGGAATTAAAGCAGTAAAACATATAAGTTAAACAGTAAAACATGAGTTAAAGCAGTAGAACATTAATTAAAAGCAGAAAAGCAGTAAAACAAAAGCATACTAATCCCCCTAGGTGTTAGGTAACACCTCTATTGATTTACTGATTTACTGCTTTAAGGTATGTAATGTTAATAAATATGTGAGTTAAAGCAGTAAAACATATGAGTTAAAGCAGTAAAACAGAAATAAAAGCAGTAAAACATGAGTTAAAGCAGTAAAGCAGTAAAACAAATCATACTAAAACCACCTTGGTGTTAGGAGACACCGCTATTGATTTACTGATTTACCGGTCTAAGGTATGTATTGTTAATGTTTTTAATAAAATTTCGTACAATTGTAGTAAAATAAAATGTTTATATATCAGACACTCTGGTTTTTTTCTTCCTTTCTCATTCCTCATTCTTTTTCATTATTTATATTGGCATAACTTCTTAAATAGATTTCTAATTTTTAATGTTATTGGTCAGCTTTTCCTGGTTTTAGAGTGTAACTACATGGCCTCAGTACTCGACTCATCAATTGTGAATTAGTCGCTGATGGAGCTTTACCCCAAAACGCTCCTCTGGATACCGTTCCCTGATACATGACTCATTTTTATTTTAAGTAAAAGGTGTGTGTGTGTGTGTGCCTGTGTGTGTGTGTGTGTGTGTGGCAAGTGTAAGAGTGTGGTCGGCTGGTATATGTATCAAGGGTGGATGCATGTGTCTAGGTAATGTGTGCTTGTGTGTGTAGGTATAGGTGTGAGCGTAAGTGCCCTATGGGTAGGTGTATGTGTGTATAAAAAGGCCTAGCGTATGTGTGTGTGTGTGTGTGTAGACGTGGGTGTGGGTGTGTGCATAAGTGTCATAGTGTGTGTAGACGTGGGTGTAGGTGTGAGCTAGGGTTGGTGTATGTATCCATGGCAGGGTCGGTAAGGGTGGGTGTGTGTATATAGGGTGGGTGTATGTGTCTAGGCATGTGTGTGTGTGTAGGTGCAGATGTGAGTGTAAGTGTCTATGGGTGGGTGTATGTGTGTGTGTGTATAAGTAGCCTAGCGGGGGTGTGTGTGTGTGTATAAGTAGCGTAACGGGTGTGTGTGTGTGTGTGTGTGAGTGTGTAAGTATGTTTATATGTATGTGTGTGTGTATGTATGATAGTGATTTTTCTCTCTCTCTTTATATATATATATATATATATATATATATATATATATATATATATATATATATATATATATATATATATATATATATATATATATATATATATATATATATATATATATATATATATATATATATATATATAAATTGCATATATATAAAATGCAAAATCGATGTGCGCTTTTTTCTAAACTTTTAATATGGAAATAGCTATTTCCAAAATTTTTGTATGCAAAAAATGATTTATATATAAGTAACATTTGTTTATATATTAAAGGGCATTCAGACGGAGCCCAATTAGTTAAGTCATATACACTTCCTTAAGAGGCTACGGGTCGAGTTCCAGTTCGGTTAGTGACATGGAGAAGTCACTTTTTTAAATTCCCACAATTCCTTTGTTCATTCTTGTGGGTGGGATGATTCGCATCAGAAGATAGAAGATGTTATGCGCAAGCGCATATACATGTATGCGCAAACGCATGACTAAGTAGTAGTATAAAATGACATGTGGCGACCATTCCTTAAAGAGTGCCCAAGGGGTTCAGGATACCTGTGAAACCTTCCAGAAGAGTACAAGAGCAACTATATATATGTAGTAACATAGCATAAATATATAGATATATAAACTATATATATATATATATATATATATATATATATATATATATATATATATATATATATATATATAGAGAAAGAAAAATTTGAAAATAGATTCAATGAAATTTATGGTATAGGGGATTAGGAAGACCTTCTTGGAGAGCACAGACAGATAAAGCAGTCACGGTGAATGGAATGGGTATAGTGATACGGTGAATGGAACAGGGTAGGAGGGATGGACTGGGATGATGAGGGTGTGTGGGTGAGTGTATGTGTCTATGGATGCATTCGTGGATATTAAAATACATTCATGAGTTATAGAAAAACGAGGATGCGAAACAGCGAAAAAAACGGTCCGGCTTGGTGCGGTGCGGTGCGGTGCGGTGCTGCGCGGTTCGACGCGGTTCGGCGCGGTTCGGCGGGGCCTTGCGGTTAAGCGAAAACGCGTTGGTGAACTCCGAAACCCCCCCATACCCAAAAAGAAGAAGAAAAAAAAAAAAATAAAAAATAATAAAATAAATAAAATCTAAAAAATAAAAAATAAAAAATAAATAAAATCTAAAAAAAAAAAAAAAAAAAAAAAAAAAAAAAAAAAATAAAAAAAAAAATAAAATAAAATAAATAAAATAAAAAAAAAAATAAATAAATAAATAAATAAAATCTAAAAAATAAAAAAAATAAAATAAAAAACACCCATGAAGGTAGCTGAGTAAAAAATTGGGCCCAAAAAAGTTCAAGGTAGGTTCCTGGCTGGGCAGCTCATCACTGGTCAAAAGGGGCGGAGCTACGGTGTCCAAAATGACTCTGTTACTACTCACCACTATATTTAACTAGCTAGTGTACAACTGTTATTTATTATTTTTTATTCCTTAATTTTTTTAAATAATTAAATATTTAATAGATTAAATTGCATTTCATTATGATAACATTCCAATGAAGCGCAATTTAATGTTTAAAAAAAAAAAAAAAAAAAAAAAAAAAGTAAAAAAAATTCATACACTTGCGATTAGCTTCTAAAATATTTCCAGCACATGACCTGTGTATTACGGACGAGAGGAATGAGTAAGTACAAATCGAGCGCGAGCGCTTTCATAAGCATTTTCTTTAAAGTGTATGAAACATTTTGAAAAGATTTGTATTTTTGTTTTTTTCTTCCATTTTTATAACATGATTCAGTTTGTGGCTGAACTGACAAAAGTGATAACGTTATTCATTTGTAATGCCTTAATTAATTTTAAATTAGAATTCAATTTATTATAGCTTGTAAATTTTGAACACTGCCTAAAAATATTTTAATTAGTAAGTTTTTAGTTCGAAACGTGAATTATATTGAAAGAAAATTGAAAATTGTGAAATAGACTTTTCTTTGAAAAAACTTATTCTGTTCTTTTATAGGCAAGTAACAAAAATTAAAAAAATTATATCTTTTTAACCCTGCTCAGGTACACCTCTTTAAAAATCACATAGTTGGTACACTTTGGTCAAATTTTTCATGGATTACTTAACCTTCTTTAAACATTTATTTTGATAAACTAGGTTATTGTTTGATTATATTTGATGCATACATCTTCAAAGGGATGACTGAGACAAACTTTCATGCAAACAAATTTTTTTTAAAACCTTTTATAAAAACACAATGTTACTTTTTTTTAAAGAAACCCCCCAAAAAACACCATATTTTTTGAATATATAATAAAAAAAACATAAAACTCTATTTTAATTAAAATTTTTATGCATATAAACAAAAAATGTGTAGAATCATCGATATTTTCATCCACATCGCCATTTAAGACTCTATTGCCTGCAAGAAATGAAATGAAAGTGAGCACTAATTTTTTTTATAAAAATTGAAATATTCTATTACATATGCAAAATATGTACATTTTAATATATAAAAATAATATATATATATATATATATATATATATTATATATATATATATATATATATATATATATATATATATATATATATATATATATATATATATAATATATATAATATATTATATATATAATGACTTCTCTTATCCCTGTCGTGAAATCTGAGGTTGAACCAAGATTACTTGTAACATTTCTTCCTGAATTGGTGTATAGAGAAATAAGTTCTTCAGTTACAAACTCGCCTAAAGAAAACCCACTTGGTGGTTTTGTGTGCTTGCCTAAATAAGGCATTGCATTCAACATATAAGAAGATTGGGAGTCACATACCATTATCAGCTTTATGCCATATTTCGCAGGCTAATTGGCAATGTACATCCTAAAGAGACACCTTCCCCTGAGGCCAATAGATGTTCATTTTCATCTATAGTTATATTTTCACCAGGCACATAGTGTGAGGTGCAGTTGGTTATAAAGTTTTCCCAAAGAGATCTGACTGGAAAGAATTTATCTACGAGGACACGTACAGCTCTCGTGGAGCTATCATCAAATCGGAGATTTCTAAGCAAAAAATTGAAACCTCTCTCCCATTGCTGCCCTGAAAAAAGGTGCCCCAATATCACTGCTAAAAATTTCCTCGGTGGATACATGATGTCGGGGGAGCACATGGTGGAGTTTATGGGATGGTGAGTATATGTGCACTTGTAGAGGTAGAACACTGTAGTGTTGATGAAGTAGATAGACAAGGTTGTGTTGCTAATGTCGTAGTTGACAAACTTGAAGTTGAAGATGGAGACACAAGGTGAGTTACAGATGAATTAAGTTTTCAGATTTTCAGATTTAGGTGTTTCTGATAAAGCAGTCGACACATTTTCATTTGAAGGGGTTGCAGGATCAAGCAACCTATGAAGTGACGAGGTACTTGCACAATCTTTATCGTCATCAATCTCAACCATATTTCTAATTTTTCTTGGAGTAAGAACTAACTTTCTTTTCCTTTTGTTCATATTCATATTTCCAAAACATTCCGCTATTTTACTAACAAATCCATCACTCTCTACAGAGTCATATTCCACGTCATCCTCACTTTCACTGTCTGAGGATTCAAAAAGAGAATTCCCTTCCAAATATGAATTAGACA
>JABUQX010124867.1:22500-27515 GCA_015478945.1 Trachelipus rathkii | reverse complement strand
GGTAGTACTTCGTTCAGCGAAGATCAGGTGGTGTTAACCGTTTCGCGACTATCGGTAAAACGCTTTCGCGTTTTCATTGCGCCCTTCAATAGATCAATAGATCCTGGAAGGGTAGGAGGGCAGGGAGGTAGGGGCTGGTGGTTGATTTGCTGATTTACTGATTTAGGGTATGTAAAATGCAATTTTTAAGTTACATAGAAAGCTGTGAAAGAAGTTTAAATTTTTTTAGTGAAAGCAGAAATGTATAAATAAATAAAAACCAAAAATTTTAAGTTATAAACATGAAAATTAAAAAAAAAAAAAAAAAAAATAAAAAAAAAAAAAAAAAAAAAAAAAAAAAAAAAAAAAATAAATAAATGTAAAATGAAACATAAAAAAAAATAGGACAAACTATATTCGTTGCCGTTTATAAAAAGAAAACGAGATTTGAAAATAGAAATGTCAGTCTGAGGCTAAGCTAATGTTTACTAACTCAGCACCGCACCGTAGTGCCTGTACCACCTATGTCTCTTTCTCAGTCTGTGTTAGGTTTGGCTTTGTACATTCTTAATTCAGGTTATGCTATGTTAGCTTTATTAATGTTAAAACTTGTTGCGTCAGCATATATATTCGCTGGTTAGTATGATAATTAGACAGAGGGTTATGATAAATTTTTGTTAAATATTATTACTATGTTAAGGTAAATACTACATGAAATGTTACAGATACGTTTGAAAAGTGTGAACAGGTTACGTTGTGTATGTAATGTTAGTTACTTACTGTTGTTAAATATGGAACTTTGATAATGTTAGCTGTTTAGTTGAGCGTAGGTATGTTAGGTTTGTCGATGTACATTATATTCTTAGTTCAGGTTGTGATATGTTAGCTATTGATGTAAAAACTTGTTACGTTAGCATATAATCGTTGGTTAGTATCTAAAGAACTTATTTTTATGTTTACCCAAATGATACTCAAAATATGACTTAAATCAATAAATAGATCGCTGAAGCTATAGATCATGGAAGGATGGGGGAGGGTGGGGGTGAAGGGGCGGGTGGTTTGATATATATATATATATATATATATATATATATATATATATATATATATATATATATATATATATATATATATATATATAGTAATGTATTCTTGATTCCTTATTACTATCTATGGCTAGAAGGGCAGTTAAGCAAGTCTTTGTATATATGTATGTACGTATGTACGTATGTTTGTGTGCCTCTAACCAATACAATTATATATATATATATATATATATATATATATATATATATATATATATATATATACTGTACTATATATATATAACTATATATAATAATATATATATATAATACATACGTTTCTTATACAAACTTTAAAATACTATAATATAATAATATAATAATAATAATATATATATACTATATATATATATATATATATATATATAATATATATATAATATATATAATATATATATCTATATATATATATATATATATATATATCTTTCTATATATATATATATATAAAATAATATAGATTTTAAAGACACTTCTTCTCTGTTGCACTTGTAAAAGTCACCTAATTCAGAGAGCTGAATCTGAGCCTTTTTATACTCTGCAAATCCCCTCTCCCCTTCAGCATATGTTCGCACATCTGGCACTTTCTTTTGTTTCGTACAAAATTTTTCCCTTAATTACTAATTATAAAATAAATAAAGTTTCTCTTAAACATTTTTTCTACTTAAAAGAAATTGATTGCCTCTTTCTTTCTTTTAAACACGATGGGAAAAAACATTAATTAGCTCTTATTTCCAAAGCTTTGTTCTTAAAAGCTTTGTTCAGTGTATCATAAATTTTACACTTGCCAATTAAAAAAGTAATTAGTTTGAAAACAGAATGTATTAGTTTCTTTGTTAATAGCTTTGTACTTCAGCAATAATTTATCAAAATCTTCCCAGGCTATTGTTATTTTACGTCATAAATTAATCTTTTTAGACTTAAAAGGTAATTAAAAAAGTCATAAATTTTAAAACCTGTCAAGTTGAGGTGAGGGTTCAATACAAAGGAATTAAATCTCCCCTCTTACAAAAAGTCGTAAATTTTTAAAACCTGCCAATTAAAAAAGTAATTAGTTTGAAAACAAAATGTATTCGTTTCTCTTAAACATTTTTTCCCCCATTAAAATAAATATGTCAAATGAAAATTAATTGCCTCTTTCTTTCTTTTAAACATGAAGGGAAAAACCATTAATTAGCTCCTATTTCCAAAGTCTTTGTTATTTTACGTCGTAAATTTTTAAAACCTGCCAATTAAAAGTAATTGGTTTGAAAACAAAATGTATTCGTTTCTCTCCCCTCCTTAAAAAAGATAATTAATCTTTTAGACTTGAAAGGTAATTAAAATCCTTTCTCAGGTTCAATCCCCTTCTCTTATACCCCCACCCTCCTTCTCTTCCCCTCTCTCATTCTCTCCCCTCCATTTTCCCCTCATTTTATTTAGTCGAATGCCAGCGATTGAACAGCGAGGATGTCGTGCTGCTGCTGCTGCTGCTCTGACGGAGCCGGCGTCGGCGCGAAAAAATTATTGCATGTCTTGCGCACGCGTATATCTTTCCTTACTTAGCCACATGTATCGCGTATATATTTTTATATATATATATATATATATATATATATATATATATATATATATATATATATATATATATATATATATATATATATATATATATATATATATATATATATATATATATATATATATATATATCCGGGGTGCAGGGAGGGGGTGGGGGCGTGTGCGTGTGCGTATGCGTGTATTCTCTCTTGCATGAACGGATTCTCTAAGCATGTACATATTCTCTAAGCATGTACATATTCTCTAAGCATGTATATATATATATATATATATATATATATATATATATATATATATATATTAAGATCTAGCGCATGACATACTTTATGATATGGAAACAAACCCACGATACATTTAGTATATATACTATATATATATATATATTCCAGTTCCAGGATCCAGTTCCTGGATCCTGGAACAACATACCATTCCAGAAAATACTGGAATTACTAAATTTCAATCAGTACTTTCCAGTTTCCAGGTCCTGGAAACTGGAAACCACTTTCCAGAATCCTGGAATCCTTCCAGGATTCCAGGATTTCAGTTCCAGTCCTCAATACGTTATGTGTAACTACTATTATTATTATTATTATTATTATTATTATTATTATTATTATTATTATTATTATTATTATTATTATTATTATTATTTATTATTTATTATTTATTATTTATTATTTAATATTTATTATTTATTATTTATTTATTATTATTATTATTATTATTATTATTATTATTATTATTATTATTATTATTATTATTATTATTATTATTATTATTATTATTATTATTATTATTATTATTACGATGATTATTATTATTATTACGATGATTATTATTATTATTATTATTATTATTATTATTATTATTATTATTATTATTATTATTATTATTATTATTATTATTATTATTATTATTATTATTATCATCGTATCATTATTTTTAATTATTATTAGTATTATTATTATTATTATTATTATTATTATTATTATTATTATTATTATTATTATTATTATTAAAGTATTATTATTATTATTATTATTATTATTATTATTATTATTATTATTATTATTATTATTATTATTATTATTATTATTATTATTATTATTATTATTATTAATATTATTATTATTATTATTATTATATGTATAAATATATCTGACGGCGAGTTCTCTATTTTCAAGGGACTAAATATCGGGACCAAATACCGGAACTAAATCTCGTAACTGAATATCGGGACCTTGATCCCAACCTGGAGTATTGTGGATCACTTTTGCCTGGAACGTGATTGTAACCTGGATTGTGGATCACTTTTGCCTGGGAACGTGATCTAACCTGGGATTTGTGGATCTTTTGCCTGGAACGTGATCCTAACCTGGAGTATTGTGGATCACTTTTGCCTGGAACGTGATCCTAACCTGGAGTATTGTGGATCACTTTTGCCTGGAACGTGATCCTAACCTGGAGTATTGTGAATCACTTTTACCTGGAACGTGATCCGGGCCTGGAACATTTTGGATCGCTTTGTCTGGATTTTATTGGGAGAGTACTTGAGTGTACTCCCCACCTTCACCGGACTGGGAGGGTACTTGAGTGTACTCCCCACCTTCACCTGGATTGGGAGGGTACTTGAGTGTACTCCCCACCTTCACCTGGATTGGGAGGGTACTTGAGTGTACTCCCCACCTTCACCTGGATTGGGAGGGTACCTGAGTGTACTCCCCACCTTCACGGGAACTAAAGGGAAGTCCATTTGTTGTTTATTTTCCCTAAGACATTAAAGTTCCCTTAACATTTAAACTGTAATAACAGAGTGACCCAGTTGTGAAGGTTTAGTGATCCAGTAAGATTTTGAATTAGTATAGATCCACAGTTTTGTTTAATATATGAATATTGAGTCCCAGTTGTACTGTTCAGACAGTCTGCCCGGTTATTTGGTGACTTTATTGATAGTCCTTTATATTATTATTAATTTATTTATGCTACTGATATTCTGAAGGAATCTTTATTGAATATTTAATTTATTTATCTGATTGACATTTTGGGGGGTTTATGATATATTGCTTGAGTTATTTAACTTATTAACATTTTTGGAGATTATGATATATTACTCGATTTATTTAACTTATTAATATTTTTGGGAGTTATTGGCTAGCCAGATAGGATTTTGTGGGGTATAACGATTGATTTCTACTATTATTATTCTGTATGTACTTTAAATATACTACTAAAAACCTGTTGTCTTATTCCTGGACCCTGATTGGAGACTGTAGAACCATATAGACCTCCCGCGTGTACGGTGGCTCAGACTGGTTTATTGTGTCCGGTAATATATATATATATATATATATATATATATATATATATATATATATATATATATATAGGGGA
>JABUQX010124867.1:0-15000 GCA_015478945.1 Trachelipus rathkii | reverse complement strand
TGGGGGTAGAAGAGAACCCTGAGAAACAAAACTCTACAAATTTAAGTGATGAACAGTTGCTGTCTGTAACAGTTTCTATCGATTAATCGGAAAGAAAATCAGAAGGAAAGTCACCGAGATAAAAACAGATTCAGAAAGAGCGAAGTTTTGAAATCAAGGCTTTGAGTCAGACTCTCTCAAAGGTTTTTGATATATCCAACGTCACACAGCAAAACGTTCACCGAAATGCCGAAGTAAAGAGGAACAAGTATCAGAAAACTAAAGAAAGAAGATCACCAGTAGAGGATCCTTACGAAAGCCATACTGACGATCAGGGATATGATCAGAAGAATTGAGATGATTAAAAAAAATCTTTCTGTTATGGATAGATTCGAAAACTTTAGCAGTAAAAAAAATTAAAACGATACGATGATTTTTGGATGGCTGGGGGTGGGGTGGGGGATCCCGACTGTGCTAGCCCACCTATACCTAAATTGTCGACAAGAAAATATGTCGACAGGGAAATGGGTCTCCATTTGTAAAAAAAAAAATGGTAAAAAAAAAAAAAAAAAAAAACATAACAATTAAATTTAACAACAACTTAACTTAACCCAGCAAATTTAGCAATTTAAAGCTAACTTAAAACTTAACTTAACTTAACTTAACTTAACTTAACTTAACTTAACTTAACTTAACTTAACTTAACTTAAAATTTAACTTAACTTAAAACCTAACTTAAAACTTAACTTAACTTAACTTAACTTAACTTAACTTAACTTAACTTAACTTCACATAACTTAAAATTTAACATAACTTAAAACATAACTTAAAACTTAACTTAACTTAACTTAGCTTTGCTTAACTTAACTTAACTATACCTAAATTTTTTTTGATGTTGTGTCGACTATTTTTCCTGTCGACCCATTTGAGCTAGTCTCCATGCGAGCAAGGAAGCATACGTTTTGAGAACCACTTGAAGAATTCCATCAGAACATTATGGCTTCTTAGTGTTATACTCAAAATGACCTTATTATAAGGAACAGAAGAGTTGGAAGGAGGTGGAGAAGGAGGAATAGCATCGGAATCCTCTAAGGTGTAATAAGATGCAAAGGTTAAAACGAAGACTTCAAATTGTGTGGAAGATAAAACGACAGTTGTGCCTTTAGAAGATATTAGAGGGAAATAGGAAGATGCTATGTTAGAGTTCATTAACATTTGATGCAAAATGATAGAAAGGACGTGTGTAAGAGCTATCATGAAAATTATTGCATTTTCGACGGATAAAAGAGTTTTTAATGTAACAGAATAAGTTTCGTGAGTTTCAGAATAAGTATCCATGTGACGAATCGAAATAAGGAAGACTATGGTGATTAACAGGAAGAAAGTCAGTCCATGTGACGAATAGCATGAAAACAATCAAATATAAACGAAGGTTACTAGGTTTAGTTAAAGGGAAAGAAATTGAAGAGTTGTCCCCCAAGCCCCAGTAGAAGGAAACATGTATACAAGAATTTCAATGATAAAATAGATAGATATAGTCAGTACAGAATAGAAGAACGTTACCTTCAATATTTACAGTGCCATAAAATATAAAGATTAGAAGAAAAGATACCAAATCAAAGTGCACGTTGAGAATTGCGCTTCTATACCACTTTTTCGTCAAAAATTAAAAATTAAATTTTATTTTCTGACCTAAACAAATATATCTATATAGGCTATGTAATATATCTATATAGGATATGTACCATAAATATAATAGCGGAATATATACGTATATACATATTATTAGTATGGTGGAGTCTAATTATATACCTATACTATTATATAGTTCTACCCCTATCATACACACTTCAATTTATAAATTAAAGATACTTGGGCACAACCCAGGTTACCTCTATATATTAATATTATAAGAATTATCAAATATATTTATATATATTATATAATATATATAATACGTTTGTAATTAATATTTATTCCCATAATCACCTTATATATATAACATTATATATCTTATCGCGGGTAACTAAAATAAAGTGAATTTAATATATAGCATAATAATATCTCGAGTATCCTCACTATACTTATAATTATTTAATATTATATCACATAATTACTATAGTTGGTATAAATTATATTTAAAAAATTATATATGAGTTATATCCATTTTAGGTCTATATATTTATATATATAATTACTAATATATATATATACTAACATATATATAGTTTATATATATATATATTATATAGATGAGCTAATGATAATTCGTAAGTAATATATAGATATATAGGCTATAAGTGTTAGCTAATATACATAATTAATTCATAATAAATATAATATAAATATATAATATATATAATTTATAATTTTTAATAATATTGATATATATATATTATATATATTAATATGTTTATATCCTATTTAAATGTATACTTAGGTAGATATGTATATATAATAGGGTAGTAGAATATATAATATATAATAATAGTAATATTGAAATTGGTTATAGTATTATATATATATATAATAGTATATAGTAGTTTATCTATGTACCTAATTGTATATTTAATTTGGGGGTCACATTCTTGTATTTATTAACTATATAAATAAAAAATATGAACTCACGTCAGTACGTAGAATAGACTATAAGAATAGTATATATGTTAGAATATAGATAAGTATTATAAATATTATAAAAGGTATCATTGAGATGGCGGTATACAATGTAGAATATTAAATTGATCAAATACAGCAGTCTTTGAGAATAGTCTTTCTTACTCTAATGAAAATAATATTTATATATAGTTATTAACTCATATATAATATATTACTATAGTCTAATAAATATATAAGCATATAATATATATATATATGTAAGATGGACGTTATGTATATATATATATATAATATAGTATATAGTAATATATCGGGGCACCCCTACTTAGCTCATTACTGGCGGCTGGTAATAAGTACCCCTAAAAAAATGAGGGTTAAGTGGGAAGCCCACATTTATCAGGTAACAAGATGATATATTAAATATTCATAATAGTACAATAATTAAATATATATTAAAAATTATATATTAAAAGATATATTAAAAATATAATATATAAGTAATTATATAATGAAGAAAATTAATAAAGATACCAAATACGGTTGGATAGGATAAATCATATAGACTAAGAAAGTTATATAAACGTAATAAACATAGGAACCGCAGTACAAAATATGAAATAATTTACTCAGGGCCGACAAACTGTAGGTATATAGTATATCTGGGAGAGACAACGAACATTTAAAATAATATAATAATACAAAACCTATATACATATAAATAGTTTTATGATAGATAATATATTATGTCATACTATAATATACCCCATATAAATAGTATAATAACAAGTGTAAATGTATGGCTGCTAAAATCAACTACTATAGATATATTACATGATAAGTCTATACTAAAAATAAAATATAGCAAAATAAAAAACTAAAATTATGTATCAATTTAATTGTACTAACTTTATCAGATGCCTAATAATATATTACAAAATATCATTTCGAAAAATATCTGAACGAATTCATATATATATATTATTAAGTATAAAGCAAATAATCACGCAGCAGATTGAGTTTTGTCAGAAAAACTAAGTAGAGTAGCAAAAAAGTAAACTATAACATAAATCAAAAACAGCCTACCCTCACGATATAGTTACTGCATTATACTATTAATAAGTATAATTATTAAAACATATATTTATATTATTACATTTTCCACATATATTTATATATTTATAAGGGTATATGTATTAATATATATTAATATAAAATATATATATAGTGCTAGAAATTTTTTAACCTAATCTCAATACCCTACTATACTGTTGCAATATTCACTAGGCAACATGTAAAAGGTTTCAGAAATTTTAATAAATCAAACCTGCTATAAGGAGGATAATAAAAAATAGTATCATTCAATACAAAATACATACAATTCTTTATCTAGAAAATTAACCCAAAATAATCAATAATAACTAATAGATAAAAATATAAATTATGTTATTAAAAGCATTGATAATGTAATAATAATAGAGTCAAAGCAACAGCAATGTAATTGTCAAATATCTCTATCCCTAAAATTAAATTGGAGGAATAAATATGAATTGTACAAAGCTTATCAACTAAAAATTTATATTGTATATAAATTTAAGAATGAGCCTTTTCGATAATATAAACTAGATCTCTTTTTTTGAAAAGACAGCTTCAATGTATTAATAGAAATGATAGTGTGAAGTAAGTTAAATCATGAAAAGTAGTATTTTGTTGCGAAAATAAAGAGTAATTATATGAATTACAATATAAATAAAAGTTTTTCATGTAATTATTAGGTTAAAAAGGACAATGCCTATCATATTATTATTGCTTTCTTTCATAATTCATATCATTATTATTACCTTCTTTTATATATAAAAGAAAAATATATTCATATCTAAAATAGTACAAAAATAATTTCAAAATCCCAAAAATTACTCTTATTAACCACACAAAGAAATGTAATAAAAAATTAATAATGTGGAAAACGTATGTATAAAAGTAGTAAATATATTTTTTACTTAATCATTGATAAGCAATACCCTGCATTATCCTAACCGCAAAGATTATAAATTGAGCATAATAGTAGGGTCTGCTCGGCCTTCTGGTGTGATTGTATCTAGTTAGAGGTGAGCTCGATCGTATCCCTCTGTCTACCGTGGTATCGAGCCTAAAATGACCATATAAACCGTTATGTTATTCTCTACACTCAAATGACCATAATAAAAAAATTTTATTTATCCTAGTTCTAATTAAAATCTTTCCTCTGAAATCTTCACAAATAATATAGTATTAATTGTTTTAATTATAAGGTAATTATCTCTCGTTATCTATCTAGTATATTAAATTCTGGCCATATAATACATACATTGACATATATTAACTATTATATATATATATAATATATATTTATATAATATATATATATATTAATTATAATATATATATATATATATATATATTATAATATAATATATATATAATATATATTCTTATATAGTAATATAATATATATATATATATATAATATATAAATATATACTATATTTAATAATATATATATATTAGTTAAACATATGTTGTAGTACTATAATCAATCATTCACGGGTAAGCAAGCCTAAATTTACTAAAAGGAGGGGTATATATTTAAACCTTGCTAGATAGTCATAAAATCTAACTAGCAAAAATAATGCAAGTATAGAGACATGAACGTAGAGGCTTTGAAGTGGGAGGAGTTAATATACAGTATACTGATAATCGAGAAGATGGATAAGTAGAATTCACAAGAGTAGGTGGTAGGAATAGAAAGTGAGTCATACCGGATGCGAGAATCATAGCCTGGAGTTACCTAATATTAATTCAAAACACAATACTCTACCGTGCTAGGACACAGCTACCTTATACTTAGTTGACTTACGAGGGCGACGTAATAGGTGGTGATACGCGCAGTGATATATATATCCATATTAGCATTGCACTAAGCTGGTATTCATATAGAAATAAATAGTAATAAAGTACATACAAACTATCGCGCCGTAACTAAATAGTAAGAGGTCAAAGTGAAAGTTGAGATAAATTAACAGAACGTTTATTGTATAAGATTATGGAGTTATTTCATCGACATATAATCCATAAAGACGTGATGTAGTAACAATCAGAGCCCCCAAATATATGAAAGCAGTACTCCATAATAATAAGTGGAATATTAGATATATATGCCCTTGTATATATAGTCAGGAGTTAATGAGAATAAGGATAAAAAAATCTCGTAGTCTCTAACTCGACTATACACTCACAGTTATTTCACTTATTGAGAGAGCGTACTCACTAGGAACCGTTGTGATCGTGAGGTTTGCAAGGAATTTTTTTGGTTTTATGTTAAGGCTAAGATGTTTTATAATTGTTCATCAACAGAATAGACACGAGAGAACCGTCGAAAGCCCGATAGGTAAAGTATTAGAACTTGTCGAAGATAGGGAGATTTGTAGAAGGTTATGGGGTTTATAATGCAGATGTATGTATATTGAATTTCTAAGACAGGGACATGAGACAACACTCAATCCGCAATTTTATTCAGATTAGCGAGAAATAGAACTTGGAAAAATTAAGACGAGAGGCAAATTTAGTAAGTAAGAAGTTTATAGGAGCATGAAGTATGGAAGAGGAGACATCTATCGAGTTATAAGTATTGTAAATGGGTCGAGGCAGGCCAGGGTATGTGCAGTGGATGAGTCTCACGTATTTTTCATAAGAAAGTAGATAAGTATGAAATAGGCCATTAATGTAACAGGAGATGGAGCAACATCACATCGTAGCGCGCTAGATTAGCACGCTACTTATGATGCATTTCGTAGAAGGTACACACTCCTCGAACCACGACGAGGTCGAACTCAGCTTTCTATGACACCCGTAGGTTCATGAACACGCTCTTCTGGGAGAAAACTTTCTTAGGAGGGGTGACACGATTTCAAAGGCCACGACATTAAGGAACTAAAATCAAAATGCAGTTCTTCTGAAAGAGGGCGAAAAAGGTCCTATTTAGTAGTCGTATCCATACGAAAAGAGGAAAATAGAGGAGGATCGGAATGAACAGATATTGAGCGATTGCACCGATGAAATTTAGTGTATCCTAGATAATGGGCACTGAGGATTCCAAAGAGTTATCGTGGCATGATAGGAAGTATTAGACTTGGGAGGGTCAGCAACAGGTATCCACAGACTGAACTATAGAGAGAGGAAGACAAGCGCCAGGTGCGACTAGGTGAGTGTATTTGGAGATATATATATATATTTATTAGCATAAAGAGGCTACATTAAAGATTATGATTTAAGTTAAGGATATAAGATACATATAAGGTTTAGAGCACTTTGATACGTTTGATGAAAGTGTATCTTTATAGTCGTATACGGAAGACGATCACCTTATATGCAAATAAACGAATTCTAGCTGAATTAGAAATTTAGCATATATAGTGAGGGAGAGAAGAATGGCATTCATTTATACCACACTATCACTATCCGCACTTAGGTACGTACTTAAGTACTGTAAATGGCTAGAGAATCAAAGCTATGAGTATATGAGTACTATAGATGGAACTATGAGAATTTTAATGTAGAGAGTAGAAAGATCTTTAGTTCGAAGATAAGGATAATGTAATAATACTATGCCATTATATCATACGCATTACAACCGGTTATAACTATAGTTTTCCATCACCTTATATAGGAACTGATAAAGCTTTGAGGCGATCACCTAGATCAATAAGTCATAGTACATTACCATTATTATTAGTTAGCGTTAGAATAGCATAATAGGAAGGCTTTCCATCAGTACCCTATAAAGTGCAAGAAAATATTACTAGCGTAAGGCAGTGATATGAATGACTCTGATTAGTATAGAAGAAGTATACTTCATAAAATTAAGAGATATAATAGTATATATATATTGATGTGACAGTAATTTATTACTTAATTATAAGAGTCGAGGTGTTGTAATTATAGAAAGAAGGTAATAAGTGTAGTTAGAAATCAATATGTCAATGTGTTAGTATTAAAAGATAACTTGGTTGGTGACGTATATAATCCGGAATATTATGTGTGGTAGTTCTTTGAGAATGTTAAATGATTGCTCTCTACTACCACCTAAATACATGATGTGTAGATGGATACAACCATTCTATATGTTTTGTTACATTGAAAATCCCCTTAAATAGAAGTAAATTACTAGTATATTAGTAGTATGAAAATAGTAATAAAACAGTCTCGTGAAGAATGATAGTTAGTAATATTCTAACAACAGACGTGAATAATCTGATTACTCACTAGTTTAAGGGAACAGTGGGCAGAACCAGATTTATTGTTAGTAGAAGGAGATAAAAGATTTTAAATAACCATATTAATAAGATAACATGCGTAATTTAGTAGAGATCGAATAATTTACTCTAGAAGTATATAAGAGTGTTAACAGGAGTAGTTTATGTTTTACATATAGGCCACATATTAACTTACAAAAGCCGTAAACGTTTACATTCTTCAATCCACAGTCTGGAAAAAATTGAATGTTCAATTAAGAAGAACTAACTTTTTAAATATGTAAAATGTTTTCTTACTAAGCTTGTATTTATAATTAAAAAACGGTAAACACGTACGAGTACTGAGTGCCGAGTTTGAACCCAGGCGAAATGTGATTACCAGACACTAGGGAATAATAAACTAGGTGATTTAAGAGTTTTGAAGAGGTGGTATTTTATCATACGAGTATATATATATATATATGACTAAGAGTTAGAGGCAGCAACAAATGTTGGTAAAATAGTACGTTTCATGAATTGTTAATCTCATATTGTGGAATATTCATAAGTCTATATATATCATATATCCAATACAAAATACTATATAGCAGTGCAACTCTAAACCAGACATAAGCTAAAATTACACAAAACCATAACTGAACCAATATAAGCGAAACATCCCATATAATAACTTTATACTTTTATAATAATACTCATAAAACCTAAACACGTAAATGACTATAAAAGAACAACGATCAAAAATATGTTAGTAATAAATTTTAAAAGAAAGTTTAAAAAAAACATCACACATGCACTCACATACCACTATCTACAATTACATAATTATATCTACTATAATTATAAAAAAATACAATTATAGAAATATAAATCTTAACTTAGTTATTAAAATTAAAATATAATATTTGACGCAAATATCAGTTGTGATTATGAAAACCTACGTATTATAAATATATTATAAAAATAAATTAGAAACATATATATATCATATAAATATATAAACTTCTTCTAGTAAAAAAAGATACATACACAAAATAAATATATAACCTATGTACTATTATCTTATAAACTACGTTATTGGACACTATCCTAAAAGTAAATATTGACTAATTCATAACATAAATAATCTATAAAAGTTTTCAAAAATACTAAATAAAGTAAACGAATTATAGCTTTATCTTTTCTAGGTATTAGATCTCAAATTCTTATATCAAATATCAAAACCAATAATAGCTAAAATCAATTAAAATAGGCGAGCACTTAATGTATACAAACACACTTTAAAAGGGACAATAGCTAAAACATATAATATTGAAAACACTTACTTAACTATATATATACCATATTCAGTAACTGGTAAGATCCTTATAAATATCTCATAAATAGATCAATATAATATATCAATTCAATATATATTATATTATATATATTAATTTATATATATATATATTAAATATATATATATATATAATTTATAAATATAATATATATATTATATATATATATATATATATATATATATATATATATATATATTTATAATATAATTATTCAAACCGCTACATTATTATTACAAGAAAAAAGCATCTCTTCACGATTTTCGATATATATCATGCCCCCTCACTTATATTTTATTTCATGATAAAAGAACTTCATAACTCATATAAAAATATTAAAAAACATACGCCTAAGTTATTTATATATACATTCTGGTGGAAAAATAACTTTATTAAACTTTAAAATTATTAAGAAATAATTAAAATGTTTATCATTAAAGCAAAGTGTATTTGAAGCTTTGTATGATCCTATTAGATCTGCGACAGAAGTAGGGTATACTTGAAATTTTCTTCACTTTGGTTTATTTTTATGAATACAAATACTAATAGTCTAAGTATAACGTGATAGTAAACTCGTGCACCTATTCACAGCTCGGATGGATTTTGATTCTTCACAGAGATGCGTCCGGGCACGCTTGATGTAAAGTATTTATAAACCAAATAATAATATTTTTAACTGTTATTAGATGTAACCTAATAAATAATTTTAAAGATAAATAATTATTAATAATAAATATAATTATATATAGCGAAAAGTACGACACTTACTCAGAAAAAATAAGATAATTTATACACATACTTGAAATTAGAAGAAGGGTTATTGCCAAAATGTTAAAATAAAAGGTTAAAGAAAACTTAAAAAAGAAATTGTATTTTTCGTATTAATTAAAAATAGAACATTCTTATGAAATAGTACGATAAATACAGAGTAAAATACATAATTACATTATTGGTATATCAAGCCCGTTTAAATCATTTTAACAAAAATAGTGTACATAGAAGATAATAAAAACTAATTATAGTGAGTAGTTAAATAAAAAGATGATAGATGCGGGTCCATCCGAGCTCGAATGGTGAACAGTATGGGTGTGAGAGACGTATAATCTTATAACACACGTATATATGGTGAGGAGAGTGTCTTGGTAGAAAGTTTCCTCGACAAATAGGCTTATTTGAACCAAACTTTCTCAATCTGCATAAATCCAAAATAAGTTGACGGCAGTAATATGCAGAGAGAGAGAGGAAAGAATACCCCGGAAAGAGAAGAGAAAGTGTGTCTTTATACACTTTATACCTGTCGATATGACCACATCACGGGACACGACGAGTACGACATTAATATACCGACCTGCTCTTTGCGATTACCTAACTTTATGTGTAATCTATATACCTATAGTAAAATATTACAAATAATAATAATAATATTAAATTTGCTTTATTATATTATAATCACATAACACTGAATATTATATAACTTATAAAATATATTCAAATTTAATATATCATCTTACATTAATATTACATATAATTGTAATCTTGTGTTTAATGATCATATACTAGAAATATAATATATAAAAAAAAAAAAATAATATAAACTGATATTTTAATAAAAAACTATAATCAGGTATCATATTATATATAATATATTATTTACTCTAGATAACATATTCAATATTTAAATATATTCTATATTATATACTATATAATTAATATATTTAATATTATATATTATCTAACTCTTAGATAAATATTCAAATTTAATATTATCTATACTCTATATACATATATTATATATTATATATATATATATAGAGATATATCTTAAAATATATACATATATAAATAATATCTAATATTAAATATATATTTAAATTGTATATTATATTATTATTATATATATATATTTATATGTTATATATATATATATTAGGACTGTTATGTTTACGACTCCGTCAGTTTTGATTTTTTTTATATTAATAGTATATATTTCTAGTATATAATCCTAACAGTATTTAAGGGGTGACTGACATGATTCAAAAATATATATGACCAGTTACGTTTTACGACTCGTCAGTTTTAATTTTTTTTTTTTTTTTTACTCAGGAATACCAAAGGGTAAACCGCCAAGATGGCAGGAGTCGGGGTCTCGTCCCCCCCTGGGGAACGAAAGGGTAGGACAATTTCCCCCCCCCTCCGGGAAGGTCTCCGGAAACCGCCGCTCTTTGGTATTTGGGTGTCGCTGGGGTTCCTCCGCCCTCCCTACGGGGTATGGAAACGTCCCCCCTCTGTCCCCCGTCGCTCGGCCCCCTAATTTTTTTTTTCATTGATTTGGTTTTTTTTTCCTTTTACAGTTTTTGTAATAAGCTTTAAACGCTGATAAATATGTAGATTGAATTTTTCTGCAGTGTCGATACTTTCGAGATATTTCTTTATGAAAGAATCCTCTTTTTTTTTTTTTTTTTTTTTTTTTTTTTTTTTTTTTTTATTTTTAAACATTTTGTAAATAAATTTATAGAGAAATTTCAGTATGTAATTTTTTTTTCTGTAAGTGTCCTACGTTTAGAGTATTTCATAATTTTTAAACATTTCTATTGATATAAATGTGATTTTTAAATATTATTTAAAATATTTCGAACTTTTGAATCATGTCCATCACCACTGAAATTCATTGTTAGTATCATATACTAGCAATATATTAAAAAAAAACAAAAAAAAAATCAAAACTAACGGAGTCTAAAAACATAACAGGGCCTATATATATATATAATATATATATTATATATATATATATATATATATATATATATGTTTATAGTTTTTATAATAAAAAAAAAAACATTAAAAATAATAATATTTATATATAATATATCATATATTATAATACCTATATATATATATATATATATATATAATTATATATATATATATATATATTGTGTTTAGACTGTGTGGTGATAGATTGTGTTTTACCGAGGCTCCGATGGGTTGAGTAGTGTTCATAATGTTTTAGCTATTTTCCCTTTTAAGTGTGTTTGTACATTAAGTGCTCGCCTATTTTAATTGATTTTAGCTATTATGGTTTTGATATTTGAAGAATTGGATCATCCCTAGAAAAGATAAGCTATTCGTTTTACTTTTTGTTTTTGAAACTTTTTAGTTATGTTAGATAGTCATATTTACTTTTTAGGATTGTGCAATACGTAGTTTAGATAGTACTAGGTTATATTTTTTGTGCGTCTTTTTTTAACTTAAGTTTTTAGTGTTTCTATTTTTTTTAATTATTTTAAACGGGTTTTTGCATAACACAACGTATTTGGTCAAATATTATTTTAATTTATTAACATTTAGATTTATGTTGAATAATTGTAATTTTTTTATCGTAAATTTATGAGGGTATGTGAGTGCATGTGTGATGTTTTTTTTAAACTTTCTAGATTTTTCATATTTTACATATTTATTGTAAATATGGCTTTAGCGTTTAGGTTTTAGGTTTTCACCTTTGGTTTTGTGTTCGATTTTGTATGTTGTTTTTGTTTTGCTGTGGTTGTGCGTGCGTGAGTGATGACTGATTTGCACAGGCGCGGGCATTCTATCGACTTTACCAACATTTGTTGCTTGCACTCTAACTCTGCGTCCGTGAAATACCACCTCTCTAACTCTAACCCTAATCTTTTGCTCTTGTCTGGGATCCAGATGGCTAAGAATTCATTCTTTAGTGTTTAATTCCCAACTATGACTTTATTTTATAATTTTCGTCTGAAGGGTGGAGTATGTGCCTATGTAAACATAAACACTCCTGTAACACCTCTCGAGAATCTCGAATCTCCTAAATTCGATGTTCTGTGGTTTAAAATCTTTCTTCCTTCTACTAAAATAATCTTGTGTTTCTGCCACTGTTCTCTTAACAGAACAGATTTTCACGTCTTTTTTGAATATCTTACTACTTCTCACGAGACTGTTTTATCTTTTCATCCAAATACTGAAGTCCTCTATTAAGGGGATTTCAATGTATACAACACTGAATGGTTGGGGTCCTCTCACACTGATTTAGGTGGGGAGGAGGCCGAATCATTTAACATTCACAAAGAACCCACACACATTCCGGATCGTCCCAACCATGTCTTAAACACACTTGACCTATGTTTCACCACTAGTCC
This sequence comes from Trachelipus rathkii, assembly GCA_015478945.1. Lineage (NCBI taxonomy): Eukaryota > Metazoa > Arthropoda > Malacostraca > Isopoda > Trachelipodidae > Trachelipus > Trachelipus rathkii. The sequence goes on along the minus strand of JABUQX010124867.1, from coordinate 1,623 downwards.
TTCTTTCTATAAATACAACACCTTCGCTCCTATTAGTAAATCTGAGCACACCCTTATATCTCTTAATTTTAATACTTTCTCTACAACAGCTCCATCCTGCCTTACGCGATATTTTCTGGCACTTTGATAGGGCTGATTGGAAAGCCTTGCGTTGCTTCTACGCTAACTATAATTGGAATGACTGCTTTGATTCTGGTGACGCCTCAGCTTCTTCCTATAAGGTGGAAACTGTAACCGTTGATGGGATGGGCATGTTCATTCCTTCTTCGACTAAATCTTTCTCTCCTCATAATCCATGGTTCCATCGTGCTTGTTCTCTGGCCATTCAGGCTAGCGACAGTGCGTATAGTGGGTGGAAGAATTTTCGTTCTCCCCTCACTTTTGCTAATTTTCATTCAGCTAGAAATCGTTGCAGGGATACTCTTCGACGAGCAAAGACAGCTTTCATCAAACGAAAGTGCTCTAACCTCCTTGATTCTCCTACTAACAAATCTTTCTGGCCTCTTGCTAAAAATATCTCAAACAACTTCTGCAAATCTGCCTTTCTTCTTCTTATTAGATCTGATGGTTCTGTTGCTAACTCTCCAGCTGGTGCGTCTGCTTTGCGATCTATTTTCTTCTAACTCACCCTGGATGATTCTGGCATTCCTCTTCCTCCTCTTTCTCCTCTCAGGTGTACTATGCCTTTGCCTGTGATTAGTTTTGATCGGGTGCATGAGCTCCTGAAATCTATGAACGTTAAGAAGGCGGGTGACCCGTGGTGGAGGTGTTCCTCAGAGTTCTGTCTTATCTCCTACATTATTCCTACTTTTAATTAATGCTCTTCTCACCTGCACATCTAACTCTATCCACTCACATGCCGATGCTCGACCCTTCATTCTTCACTCATTTCATCTGCTCCAATCTTTTACATTCTAGAATTGCCTCTCGTCTTAATTTTTCCAATTCTATTCTCGCTAATCTGAATAGAATTTGCGGGTGAGGTTGTCTCAACCTTGTGAAATTCAATTCTGTTAAAACCCAACTTCTACAAATCTCCCTCTTTAAGGTACCTTCTAACTTTCCTATCTCTTTCGACGGTTCTCTCGTGTCTTCTGTTGACAATATAAACATCCTTGGCCTTACAAAACAAAAAAATGTCTTGGAAACCTCACATCAACAACGGTTGTTAGGGCTGCCTCAAAGAAACTTGGGAGTTCTGTTTACGAGACAGTACTTTTTTTTCCTTTTTCTCAGTTACTCCCAGCTATACAAGGGCCTCATCCGCCTTTGTATGGAGTACTGCTCTCATATATTTTGGGGCTCTGATTTCACCCGGCTTTTGGATATGGTCGAATGAAAGACCAAAAGTCTTATAAACTGTTCTGTATTTTCCACTTCACTTGACCCTTTATCTTTGCGGCGCGATGTTGATGCTTTATCTATTTTCTATAGATACTGCAGTGGCAAGTGCTCAATGGAATTTATCACTCGCGTATCACCACCTTTACGTCGCCCCTCGTAGCACAAGGGGTGCTGTGTCAGCACGGGTTTGTGTTGATATTGGTAAATCCAGGCTAGTTCGCTGCGGTGCTCCTTTCTTTCCTGCACATCCTGCGTGTTTCTGGTGGAAGACATTCTCTT
>JABUQX010124866.1:30000-32595 GCA_015478945.1 Trachelipus rathkii | reverse complement strand
GGGACATAATATATATTATATATATATTATTTATATTTATTATTAATATTATATAATATATATATATATATATATAAAAATCTCTCAATATATAATACATTTGCTATATATATATATATATATATATATATATATATATATAAGTAAACTATAACACTAAAAAATCCTAATTAATAGCCTTTATAGGCTTAGGTCTGTGCTGTAAAATGTAAACAATCTCAAAACTGAAGAATGTTCATTTGATTTTTCATCGAAAATGAACTCAAGAACGTCCTTCGATTTGGAAGAAAAACTTGCCAAATCTAAAACGCCTTTTATGTCTTAATGATGATAATATATTACATCAGAAATAGAATAGAAACATGTTTGAAACATGATTCTTTTGTTGACATTTTTATAGTATAGAAATTTGAAACAGAGTAGCCTTGCTATGATATTATTATTCTAATTTTTTATTTCTAATGAAATTAAATCACTTAAATATCCAAAAAAAATTAAAAAATATATATAAAAAAGCAAAAAATCAAAACAAGCAAAAAATCATGATTTTTTGGAGCAAAAAATTAAGTGAAAAAATCAGTTGAAAAAATCAATTGATTTTTTCCATGCCATCCCTGTTTATATTACAAATGATTGATCAACTATTGTGATGGTTCATCGATTTGGAAGAAATTGGACTTAAAATTATTTTATTGAATGAAACATTCATCAATTCAAACGGGGCTACCACGCCGCCATCTTGTTTGCAAACATTTTTCTTAAGAACGTGCTAAAGTTAGCAAGCACGGGAAATAATAATTTACGATTTTACGCCACGTTTGACAAAAACGAACGCAAACTCGAGCATTTCTTACTTTTCGTAAGCACAAATGCAAAAAAGAAAATGTCTTTAATTGATTCGTTGAATTGATAATCGTAAAAAATAAACAATATCGAAAGATAATTTTTAATATCGATATATAATTAATCGTAAAATATCAGGAAAACATCGATAGTGTTATTCCTAAAAAAAAAAAAAAGTCGTAATTTTGCACTTTTGCTAACGAAATTTAGGAAAATGCTAAAAAGTCGTTCGATTATGTCAATTTTAGCACAAATTTTAGTAACAATGCGACGTAAACGGTTAGAATTTTCCCCTAAATTCTAGCGAAACTTTATTTCCTCCCATAGTGACTTACCGTTTTTAGTGTTTTATTTGGGGCCACATTAAAATATGGTTTATTAATATTTTATTAATAAGGGTTGTTTTTGTGGTTTTTTTCTATATGCTTTCCCTATTGTCTTTTCAGGCTGACTGACTGATGTTTACAAAATATTACCTGTAAGAGCATCAACGTCAAAAGATTACCTTGAAGAGGATATAGTTTAAAGATTCTGAAATTGTATTAAATGGAGAAAAAGATCTTCTCTGCGTCAGACCTCAATTTCAGTGACGAATAATAATTAACATCCTACGGTTAATGAGGTTCGGAAAGCCTTGAAACAATTTTTCCGGTTTGGCTCTCAAGGAAGCAGGCCGTATTAGTAGTTCAGATTAGAATAATTAGATGAAATGTTATATAATTAACTGAAAGAATATATTATAATAAATTAATTTACTTCTCTCAGGTGAACTTTTAATATTAATTAATTTAATTATTAAATAGTTAATAAATAGAAAATATATTATGAAATTACTAAATATATTATATTGATGATAGGCTCTATATATAGTTAATTTTTTTTATAATTATATAGATATTATTTTAATACTCTCATAAAACCAATAGTAAAGAATCTCCATAAATAAGAATTAAGGTAATAACATATAGTAATTATAATAATCCATAGAATCAAAAATTATATATTAGATATGCTTATTAAACAATCGGAGTAATAATAATGATTATAGCCATGAAAAATATAATGCAAAATTGGGAATAATAATAATAATAATAATAATAATAATTAATAATAATATATATTGAAAAGCAAAATATTTATATAATGCAGAAGGAATAACACAAAAATGACGCTAAAGAAATAGTGGAAAAAAGGCAATTTAGTAGTACTTTATTTACCATGACGTAGAAGCAAGTTAAAATAAGATTTATGTTCAGAATTAAGAAATTATAGTAGAATAGAGTAGTGGAGATAAAACGCGAATATAAAGAAATAAAGAAACTCTACACACGCAGGTAATTATGATGATAGCAAGAGGGAAGGAAGAAAAGACACAAAAGTAATATATGAAAATCTCCAGGGCACAGATCATAAAAGAATAAGAAAAATGAAAGTTAAATAATAGTGGAAAGAGAAAAAAGTCAGTCATGGTCATTGCTTTAAGAGAGAGAGAGAGAAAAAGGTTATAGCAAGAAGAAGCCTACTCGTAAGATATGTGTAAAGTGTGTAGATATATGAATGAATCATTAGTGTAAAGTCTAGTAAAGTTATACGCAAGTGTGACAGTGTGTTATAAGAAAGAATATTTATAGTTCAATAGCGCTTCATGCTTACTATATTTTATAGTGTAGAGTCTTCCTTTCTCAAGTATCTCATGGGTTTTTGATAAAAGTAATTTGTATTAATGTTCTATAATATATATGATTATAATTT
>JABUQX010124866.1:0-15000 GCA_015478945.1 Trachelipus rathkii | reverse complement strand
TCAGTTTAATCCAAATTATAGAACGTAATTTTTCTTCATCTTTCTTCTTCTTCTTCTATATTTTTTTGCATCGTTTCCCTCCCCAAAACATGTGTTTCAAATCTCAGACTCACGCTGAACAGCAATTTACAGTCCAATCATTATAAATAGCTTTGGTTATGTTTGTAGAATGAAATGGAAGGTATTAGATGAGATACTGTGTTGGCTCTTTAGGATTTCGGTGCAGATCAAACTTTATGCGCGAATACATTTTCAAAACTTTTTTGTTCTTTTGCTTCTCTTCTTTTTTGTATCTTTAGGTTTCGCGTTTTAAGGTCGTTTTATATACCTCCGAAAGTACATTTCATAACCTAATGTAATTTATAGATTCTTTAAAAATACAAAATCATTTGCATTTTAATGCAATATATGGCTTGTAGACATACCTGTTGTTAGCCTTTGAGGGCTTTTGCTTCATTTCTATATCATATGTAGTTACTAGCCTCTTTTTATCTCCTTATATACTCTATATATATATACATTTATACTTATATGCTTCTATATGAATCTGTGCCAGTTCTGAGCACATGCGACATTCAATAAAATAATGCACCAGTGTCATATCTTTAAATTTTTCGTCTGGATCAATTGCGCAGCACATTATCACTATTATTATATAATGCTCACCTCTTTTATTGCTTTCCAATGCATTATGGAAAATAAAAATGTGGTAGTAAATTTATCATACATTACTCATCTCTAACGTTTCTTGTCGTCAGCAATTCCTCACTTTTGAATCAGTTGGCTTTTTCCATTGTAATTATCTAAGGTTTCGGATATTAAATACCATTTTCGTTCAACTCTACTTCGGACTTCAGGAATAATTACATTTATTAGACAGAAATTATAAATTTGTAAATTATTATTTAGCCAATGGAGAGATTTTATTACTTTGTAAAGTTTTTTAGTTCTTCTTTTTTTCACAAACATTATATGCAAAATGAGTAGTTCTCTTTTTTACTGCAAAATCGTCCAAAATTTTAAAATTATACTTCAAATTGCAGAATGGATAAGTATCTTATACAATAATATTTTGAAACATTTTTCTGAAACAAAACTCTTTCTGACGAAAAACTTTTAAGCAGGCATCATGGACCAATCCTTCAAGGAGGGAAGATCGCCTGGGCTCGGTTAGGACACCCTTCTAATGACATCTCGCAGGTGCCCGGTCAGGTGCGTGTATTGGGGTTTTTATTTGGTTCTTACCTTAACATAATAGATATGTCAAGGTAATTTGCGTTATTTATTGGATATGGTGGATTTGACCACGGTGGAGGTTAATTTATCACGTTTAGTATTCTTATATCTCGTATAAAATCATGATACTACCCTCGTTTTCGTAACCGGATACACAGTCAAATCAAATTATTATTATATTTAGGTAACTATAGGTCTATATAGGCTTCAAGCCATACTGAGATGTTTTCGTGTTTGCCTATTGTTTTCCTTTAATAATATGCTTGAGTATTCTCCGCTAGAATGTCGAGTGGATTTCTGCAAAAAAATTTATTTTATATTTTTCTACATAAATTGATAGGAAAATAATAATGTGTGGATCTTCACAGTACCAAAGCACAATATTCACGATTAAGGATTTTCGATTTTGAAAATATGACTGTTCGAAAAAATTCTGGGGTTTGAAGTTCTTTAAAGGGACGGATGGTAAAACCATTGACAAAACGAAATGAATTGTTTTTCAGAATTTTAAGATTTGTGACCTAATATATATATATATATAACATATATATATATATATTTTATATATTTATCTATATAATATATATTTATTCCTATATATACTTTATTATCTATATTATATTATATATTATTCTATTATCTATATATTTATAATTTATTACTTATATTATTATATATTATAGTATTATATATATTATATTTTCCAGCCAGCCTCCCGAAGCATCATGCATGCTAACTAAAAAATCCTATAACAGCTACAAGAATAAATAACATTTTTTGATTTCAACAAGCAATTTCATCGATAAAACTTTAAAAAAAATTATTTTATTCTAATATATTTTATTAATATCTCATCCTCTAAATATAAGTATAATCTTTAGGTCTGGCAGCGTATCTCTCATCACCTTCCATTTCTTGCAGTTAATACGCAGCAGAGTTAGCCAAATATTGTTTTTTTTTTATTAAGCTCTCTGCACAGTCTTATTATTATTCTTTTTATCATTCTTTTTATAATATCATATATTTATATATATATATATATTTATTTTATATTATTATATATTATATATATATATATATATTTATATATATATATATTACTAGTATATATATATATATTTATATATATATACTATATATATATATTTATATAATATATTATTATTATATATAGCGAAGTATTACCCATAAACGAATTTTGAACATTTTAGATTCATCTTAGGTTGGCCGGATATTGTTTTCGGGTAAGAGAGTACTTCCTTCCATTTTTCAAAGGCTTAATATATAGATCTTCCACATATTTATACTAGATCCCTAAAATAATATAAAGCTTGAATTAGATAAAGTATATCGAATAGTTGTTAATGATTTCATATGGTATGTTAGTTTAAGTTAGATTTCTTAAATTAAACAAAATTCTGGGAGGTTCAATGATTTCTATAGGTTGTGTTTGTTACAAATGATGTCATGGGTTCTTATTGGTGTCGGTTTTGCAATGGCTTCCAATATATTTTCAAGTATTGGTTGGCTAACACAGGGGTGATAGAGTCGGTTGTTTCCCTCCAGTTCTCTATGGGACAATATTGTTCCTTCCAAAATTGGTATTCCTCTGTATATGGTGGCTTCCTGAAGAGAAGAATGAGCATTTAGAGCTGAATAGGGAGGATGATGTATGTTAGAGTTCTAATATTGATCCCTATACTTCCCTCCGTTTATGCTTTCCCAACCCCCGCAAATACTCCTGTGGATAGTAACGTCTTCCGTCAATATCGTACTATTTTCCCTATGTAGGTTGCATTTCTGCAGTCACCGCATTTGCACTGATATATCTGTGCTGCTGAGCTTAAGCCTACCTTAATTTAAACTTTGACTATTAAAATATTTCTCCAATTTGTTATTGCTAAATTACTAAATCTAAATTGAACTGTGGAAAGTTTGGTTTTAAAAACCCCGTTCAATTTTTCGACGAATATGGTTCTTCCTTCTCCCCAGAAGAAGGGAACCTCATATACAAAATATCCTTGGGAGTTGTTAATTTAATAGAAAATATCAGTCTTTATATATTTTTTGCTGAAAGTACGCTGGTATTCGTATAGTTGAGTCAATATTTATACTTCTTTGGAACCCTCATTGTTCAGAACATAATGTCTACTTCTTTTGAAAATCTAAGTTATTTGTGTATTATGATACTTTAACAGTAAGTTATGACGAAATTGTGTGTTACTTCCCCTGTCGGAAAAAGTAGTTTAATTATGTGTGATTTTAAAATCACCTGAGGCAACTGAAGCACAAATTTCTGTTCAATGGCCAGTTTCAATGTTTTATTATATATATACTTATGGTACTCTATACTATTATTTATTCTTTATTTTGTTCCCCTTTTTTTTATCGGTTATCCTCATATATAATACTCACTCACATCATTATTGATACCTTACTTAATAGTTATTTTCTGATTACTACTTTGTGGTTACTTATATATAGTATATATGTAGTTTATTTATTTTAGGCGATGTATATTTCATTATATACTCATATCTTTGGAGTACGGGGTTTGCACTTCGGTAGTACTTACTATTATTGTCCTGTGATATTAGTTATTGACGGTCTTCATTATATATGTATGATATGTTGAGTATTTATTTATTATCTATATATATATATAATACTATACTAATACTTTTTTTTTTTTTGGTATACTATAAAATATATGCTATATTATCTATTAATATATATATATATATATCTATATATATTATTATATATTATATTATCTATATATACTAATATATATATATGTATTCCTATTTAATTATATATATATATATATAATATGATATATATTCCTATATATATATATATATCCTATATATATATATACTTATATTATATTATATTATATTTATCTATATATATTATTATATCTCTCTCTCTCTCGATAGGGAGAAAATATCATATATTTCATATATATATATATATATGTATTATATCATATATATATTTATATATATATATTATATAATATATACAAATGTAGGAGGGCCCTGTTGATGAAACACATGAAGGAATCAAATAGGAGATTCTAAAGGTTAAAAGTTAATAAAACTTATTAAATATACAAGTTATTTAATAAAATCATGAGCTTTCGTTCCAATGCTGGAACCTCGTTCAGATGATATTTATAAAACTAACATAAAAAAGCAAAAGTTACTGAGTTATATAATATTTTTAATTACTATAGATAATTTAATTAATTTGTTATATTTAATTTTTGCTCTCCAGCTCAAAATATCATTTTGTATTATGTCAATGTTTAGTAATCACATTTTTGTTTATTGAAATTAATGTTATCCTCCTATCCTTTTACAACCTGATTTACTCGCTTTGGCGTCCTAGAGCTATTCTAGATTTATTCTAGACTTATTCTAGAGCTATTCTAGATTTATTCTAGACTTATTCAAAAAAGGTTCAAGCAGAACCCTACTCCTGTCTTCCCTTTTTTTCATTATACTTGTCTCCGGTATTCATATTCTCTTTTCCGCCCTCCTAGCTTGTGCAATTTCTGTGGACGCGCGGTATGAAAATTCTTTTCAAACGTCGCAATCGTTTCATCTTCCTGATTATTCTTCCTTCTTATATTACTATTATTATTTCTTTATCTTCCCAAGCGCGCAGATGTCCCGATTTCGATATTTCTTGTCCAATGGTCGTGCTCGAAGGGAATTCCATGGATTTAATTGATTTCGGCGAATCCCTCGTACCGATGTGTAAGGCCCAGGACGGGGCGCGCGACTCCTTATCATATCGGGAGGAAATACTTGACCTTGTACATGATTATATCAAAGTCTTTCCCTGACCAGGTCGGGGTCTCGCTCTATTGGTGGTCACCAATCATTCTTTAACCTTTAAACCAACTCACCACCTATTCTCCATGTTCATCAATTTACAAAAGACGCTCCACTTATCTCGAATCTTTTGCATTCATTAGCTTTCCCATAAATCTTCCAATTTAACAAAAAGGTGAATTGACACTGAGAACCCTTGCAACAATAGCAAAATCTTATTGCCATTTTGTTATAGCACTCAGCCAGTTATTTTTTTGTATCGCGATAATAATTTAAAAGGTTATTCCCAACCTTTAAACTTTTACAATAACCTCAGTAATTTTTGTCCTGCTTTTTAATGTCTGGGACGATGTAGTCAAACTTTCTTTCTGGTAGGAGGGAGGTTTCGGCCCAGCTAGAGGGAGCGAAAAGCTCATTGATCGTTTATCTTGGAGGTGAATTGGTCTTATTATTTGGACCACTTTATATTGGTTTTTCATCTTTAATTGTAATTCTTTTCTTTTAGACATCTTTTTTATTTCTGTCTCGCTTTTCATGATCATTTCATGCCTATTAGGTTCCACCTTTTTTTCCTTCTTTTTTAATTCCTTTGTTCCTCCTGACTTTGTTTAATTACCTATCCTCTGTTATTATTTTCCCGCCCGTATCACTTGCTCTTTTAACTCCATAACAATATTACTGAATTACTATTACCTTAAAATATGACTTAATTATTTTATACCCCTTGGACCCACTCTATATTTAGGGAACTTATCAGGGATCACATGTTCTACTACTATACTATTTTATCATTTGGTTCTACCCTATATATTACTTAGTATGTAGCGCTATGGAGGGCCTATACCCTATAATACTAATACCCCTATCCTGGTCTAGGGATTGGCTAGGGGTTCGGAGCAGCTTACATTTCATCCTGAGATCTATTATACGTCTTTATTTTTATCTTATCCTTATTTCGGCGTCGTGGCCTCTATCGGTATATAATTAACACATTAAGCCTACTACCCCTGAGTAGCACACCAAGTCATCCCTGCACGAGCCTGATTTTATATTTATTCCATATATATATATATATATTATATATATATCTTATTTCTATATCTGTTTAATAATAGCACTTATTTATATATCATATTATATATCTATTATATTTTTATCTATTTTCTATACTAAAATTACTATTATATATAATATATATATAATATATTTTCATATCTATACGATTATTATAGATGCAGTTATGGATGATTGTACACCAGATGTTATTACATCAAGCTAAAGAAAATAACCTTTCTGGGTCACTTCAAGTTTGAGAATCCAACTTTGATCGTCCAGAACGGACCGTAGTCATTTCGCCATCATTGAATTTTGGATTTAACTGCAATTGTTTGCTTAGGTTTTGCAGATAATTAATAAATCATTTCATCACCATTGTGATTTTAACAATCTCTTAATTTATGAGAACGCATAATTGGCTATGCGGAAGTCAGAGTTTTACTAAACATTTTGTTTTGTTTGGCTCTTGCTCTCTCTCTTCTCATTATTCAATTACCGCAATGATACTCTTGGGTGGTCACTGGCATTTTCCTCGTCAGGAGACACTTAGGATGGTCTTTCTAGATCGGCTATTAAGCACATACGAGAACGGCTGAATATTTCGAGTCTTCAGTGTGTAATGGGGTTTCTGGTAACGCTTTCGGTACAGGACTAAGAGCATCGATCAGCACCGATGTATTGTAACGGAATCCTGAGAGGGTTATTGTTATTTTACAATTACCAGGTCATAAAAGTTAAGATTATTTAGAACCGTGAAATTCCAAGCGTTTAATTGATGTTACGGATTGTTGCTTCTGGTCTATGTAGCTTAATCTTAGTTGAATTGCGTTCTCGGAGGACATGAGTTTAATCCGGTGGGAATTATTAACTTCAACTTCTTAATTATTAAATTTGGTAACTAACATTCCTATTTGTCAAATCTTCTTTTGACGATTCCATTTAAAAATCCTTGTTGGATCCATTACTGCTGCGCGTTTGACATTTTCTTCATGTACTGCTACATTTGTATTTAGCAGGGAGGCGCTCCTTATCACCTTCGCGCAGTGTTCTCCAATTGATTATGATTAGTACTTCATTATTTTAAGTGGTTCGTACATCGAGCGTTCTTCTGCCGAGAATCAGAAGATACTGATGTTGTTATCCTATCATCGCTCTACGGATGACCAACATTCGGGATATCATAAGTAATCTGTCATGCAATTGTCCACCAAGGTTCTAGAGGTCTTATGTCGCCAATCAAGGGTGATCATATTCTATACAAGAAAAGTTATTTATTTTGGCAAGTTTAACGTGGATGTTCTGCTCAGCTTGACGCTGGAACACGAGCCCACGGATGGACTATTCTCCTCAGCCTTAATTAGTTGTAATCCATTTGTCACTGAGTATTAAATCTTAGCCGTCTAGATAAGCTCATTTTGCTTTTTACCACATCACGATGGCAGTTCCTGCCTGTTACTTGTTTCCACGTTGGTCATGTTGTCGGGTTCTTACTACACAGAGGATAACAGTTTTTTCAGATACGTTATGTACCGTTTTCTACTTTAGTTGTAACATCTCTCATTTGTTTCCGCTTCACGTATTAACAACTTTTGGTTTTTACGGCTTTCAGGGCATGAATGAGTCCATTCCTGCGCACGTTGTTATACGGGTTTTTTTTTCTCCGCCACAATCTCCTCTAAATGTTATTATTGCCAGGGCGTACATTTGTCATTTCTTGCAATTCTATGCAAAAGTTGCGCCCTTTGCAGTTTTTCATTTGGTTAATATCCATTCGTAAAGGTCAGTTTATTGGCCGGTCCTCGTTTGCTCCAACAATGTATGGTTCTTTTACCTCTCGTTTGGTGGTTACACCGTTTTTTGATAGTTATTGGAAACGCAATCTCTTCGTTCGACTCTCTTCTCAAGCATTTTTATGAAAATATTAGTGATGGACCGGAATGGACCAGACAGGTGCACAGCACATGGATACGTTGATTTCCCTGAAAAAATTTTGAAACAGTTTTCTTTTAAATTTTATTTTCTTGCTTATTCTTCCAACACATCGTACATTATTCGGTTCCAAATTTTTGCAAACGGAAACATATAGATAATATTGGAATGCCTTAACTAATGTAAAACGACTTCGCACAATATTTAAAAAACTTTTAGGCAGGGTGTTAATCATTGTGATAAATGCCAAACGAAAGTGACAGAATATTTAGAACAGGAACAAGTGTGATAAATGGGAAATTGTTGGGTTTCTTCCACTTTGGGAAAAAACTATCAATGACGGGTTTACCCAAAAAGAGGAGATACGAAGATTTAGATAACTTGTCACAAGAACAACGATATCGCAGACTGTATTTCTCCATTATCAATAATTCAACATGTCATTTAACTACTAAATTCACTTCGTTCCAAAACTTAACATTTTTTGAACTCTTGAATCCTAGGAAATTTGAAGTTTTTGCTCGAAAGAATGCTTTTCCCGAATCTCTTTTCGACAATTTAGGAAGAGTTTTCCCAAACGTTTTCAATTTGTGTGTGCTCAAAAACGAATTAAACGTATTTTATAGAACCACTACTTTCTAAGGAAAATCTCCACACATATTAATTAAATTCCTAACAACCGAAAATTTGCACCAGCCCTTTATAGAGATATTTAAATTGGCGAAATTGATCTCAACCATATCCGTGACGACTGCATCAGTGGAACGAACTTTTTCATCTCTCAAAAGAATACATACATACAAAAGATCCACTCAGAGCAAAGATCGTTTGAGTACTGTCTTTATTATCAATTGAAAAAGAAGTATTGGCAACGCTAAGAGAACAATAAAATTTTTACAACATGGTAACCAAAAAATATGCCACAAGAACGCAAAGACTGGACTATATTTATAAGTAAAGGGTAAGAATATATATATATATATATAAATATACGTTATATATATATTATATATTAATATATATACTATATAAGTATTATTATTATATACGATATATATATACTATCATATTTAATAGGAAATATAATATATATATATTTATTAACTATATATATATATATATACTATATAATATATATATATAATATATATTAATATAGTTTAATAAATAATAATTATATATAGATTCATAAAATTCACTTTAATATACATATTATTATTATTTAACTGTATAATACCTATATTAGTATTAATGTGTACTATATTTATTAGTATATATATATTAGGGGTGTCAATTTTTTTAAATATTGCGAAAAATTCAGTATATATTCCATGCATAAATACTCAAGATAATTGTTGTCAATATACATTTCATCGCGAAAACGACCTCGTTTCTCATACATACAAGCGCTGACCACTTATTTAATAACATTATAGTACATAAACAGTTCTAACTAAAAATTTGAAAAACGGTAAATTACAACTCATAATTCCATTTCAATTTATTCTTCTATAAGAATAATACATTTCTGCACAGCAAGAAAACTTATACAACAGAAATCTAGTACGAAGCAATGGTGCACTAAGTTTATAACAATGTTGAAAATGAGAACACCCGGAGCGGGGGGGCAAAAAGATACGGCTTATTCTGCGACGCATGATTGGGCGGAACACGTGTCAAATATACCTTGGTTGTGTGCGAATTGTGTCAACAAATGCTCGGAATATTATGCGAGCCTTTAATTACTTTCGGCGACTTATAACTGACTGACGAGTTAAAAACCAAATGTTTTTCAGGTGAACCCCAAAGAGAAGAAAAATCCAATTTGCATTTAGGTACTGGAGACCGCGAGACGAGGCCAAGAGTTCTGGTGATCCTGTGCGACTTATCTAATGTGGGGAATATTCACAGCTATAATCAAAGAAGTTACGTGAGATGTGCATAATAACTAAACATGCAATGAGCTGTAGCGCCGTCGTGCATGAAATAGAATACATTTTCGATCTTATTGTAATGGGACGTCTTCCAGGATAGTGTAGGCAAGTCATGTCAAGAAATTGGCGATAAACGTCTCCAGTAAACCCTCACTGGTAAAAGAATTGACCTATCAAAAGGTCGCCAACAATTCCGACCCAACATCTCCAATTGAATAACTGGTGGTTTGATGGCGGCTTTCCAACTATTGCATGGTGGGTTGTCTCAGTCAGCCGATATGTGATTTGTTGTGGAAGCACAAAGATATGGTCTCAGGTCATTTTGGAAAAATTTGTCGCTCATCCGTGATAAGTAGTATGGAGACAATATTTCTGAGCTAACAAAGTTGGTAGGCGATTGATATACTGCAATATCTTCTGTTTGCAATTCCAGGTCGACACGTGAAGCTCTCTTGCAGGAAAAGATCTGTTGGTACAATGTGCGCTTAGCACTCACGTGTTTTGGATGTTGTATATAAGGTACAGACATATTAAATTTCTTTTCCTATGAAATCCTTCTGTGTAACATAATGCTATCTATATGACTTACGATGCCCACAGACAAGAATGTTTGCAGCAATGCTTTCTGAGTACTTGTGAAGTCTGTCCTCAAGTTCGTTGAAGAATCTGTTTTTCGACATCTGGAGTGGTACTGTGTGAGGTCGCCCGTTTCTATTAGTAAGTTTTTTAAACTTCCTGTTTTCTAAAGACGTTGATGGAGAATTGCGCAAAACATAGTATGATGCGGGGATGACACGATTAGGGTTACATTTCTTCATAGAGACGTATGCAATTAAACCGATAAACAAAATGACAAATATGTCACATTTACTATTTGTTGTAATTCATTTTTGGAAAGTTATGAGAGGCTACTGACACACGATAAGTATGTGATACGCAAACTTTTTGCAACGGCCGACCTCTCCGGAAGCTTTTTATTTGTAGTATAAAATAGAGACTGCGCTCTGGAAGATTAATCAAGCATGATATAAATTACAGTGAATAAGGATTAAAGCACATATTACCATACGAAGAACTTATATTTGTGAGACATATAACTCATAAAAGTTCGAGAAAGAATTATGTGGCCTACCGGGACGGCCCAAATATGGACACTTGTCCAATAGATGGTTCCACATAAGAGTTTCATCACATTGTATCTTGGGGAAGGACACCACGAAGGAGCCCTTTTACTACTGTTGAAAAATAGTGGGTTTATTGACACATCTTTTATGTTATGCCAGGGAAAATTCAGTACTGAAATATTTCGCAAATAATTATTGAATATCTCACCCCATTGTAATAATATTAAGTATTAGTAAATAATATTATCCTATATAGCTACAATATATTTAATAAATAATTATAATAAGTAAATAACATTTATAATAATAAATTCTAATAATAATATATCTCTTACCGATATATATAAAGTATAATTATATATATATATATAAAATGATCGTTAAATAATAAATATATATTATATCATATATTATATATATTATATATTAGGTAAAGGTTACTTCAAGCATTTTATTACTTTATATATATTAGGTTGATTACTTCCGAGTTTTGTAACGCAAAATAATTATAGGGTTATTATTATAAAGCTATTATATACATATATAGTATACTAACCCCTTTTATATAAAAGTATATATGTATATATGAAAATATAACTAAGAAAGACTATTAATTTCAAGTAATATTATGTATATATATATATATACATATATAATATGACTATAGTATATAATATATATATAATATTTAGTATACACTATATATATATATATTTAATAGGTACTATATATTATTAATACTAATATTTATGATATTAAATTACTATATTCTAAAAATATAAATTCGTGAATAAAATTAAAGTTATCACATCAATAGAAAATGTCTATATTAAAAAATAGATAAAAAAGTTTAAAATGTATATATATAAAATATATATATATATTATTATAATATATATATTATAGCATTACATTATAAGAGTTACTAATGCATTATATTGTAACACAGAATTATAAATTGCGAATCGATTTATTAGTTAACTTTTTGGATAGCTTTTTAAAGTATCTTGGATTAGAATTCTGTGACGGTTAATTTAGCGGAACTGAGATTATAATTTTATACTACCATAGAGTTTATCTCATTATATTTTTCATAAAACCCTAAACTAAGATCAGAAGAGATAACTCTCAGAAAAAATTCTTACCGTATAAATTTCCAGGGTTTCTTCTTTTTCAATTTGTAAAAATATAGATGTTGCCTTGCTTAACATGCGTAATTAGATCTTAAGATTCCAATGTATTTCTCGTCTACTTTCATGTTGCAAGATTTTTTGTTTTAATGGCCAGTATATAGATATTCGATATTTAACACTACACATAACATATGAACAAGAGATACGGAGATTCGATATATAATATAAATAATTCATAATTTAATGACGAGAAGAAAATTCTTGATAAAATATTATTTTTTTTATTAAAAACACTTAAAAGAAGAGAATACTTCATAACTAATATTTCCCCACAAGAGAAGAAAAATGAACTTGTATTATTGACGAATATTATGGCAATTTTATTGATAAGATTTATTATTTGAATTTTTTCATCTTCTTGATTCTATGAAAAGATATCCAACATTGGTCTGTCATAAGTAAAAAAATCAAAA
Organism: Trachelipus rathkii; assembly: GCA_015478945.1. Lineage (NCBI taxonomy): Eukaryota > Metazoa > Arthropoda > Malacostraca > Isopoda > Trachelipodidae > Trachelipus > Trachelipus rathkii. Next base: position 2,270 of record JABUQX010124866.1, on the reverse strand, counting down.
GAAACTCTCGGATTTTATTATTAAAAAAAATTATAGGGAGCATATAAATATATATATATAGAATATATATACTTCCTAGAATATATATATAATATAAGAGAAAAAAAAAGATAATATTTAAATTTTTTTGTACGTTAATTTAAATACCGTATATGTAAAATACGCAGTTGATGTAGCAAAGGATATTAAATTAAATATGATTTAATTCTAGGATGAGAGAGAGGAGAGATGAGAAAGATGGAGAGAGAGAGATATATTAGAGAGAGAATTTGAGCAAAAGGATGGGAAGAAGATAGGATAAGAGAGAGAGATAGAGGAGTATAGAGAGGAAGCATAAGATAGAGAGAAGAGATAATAAGAGAGAGAGAGGAGAGAGATTAAAGTAATAGTAACGTAAATACCATTTGCTTAAAATATTAGATTAGTTCACGAAGATATATCTCTATGATGTAGTTTGCCTTAAGTTCATATATTATTATATTCTTTGGGTAATATTTACAATTATTATTTGTCCATCTAACCTGTTAAGTGAGTCTCATCATTCTTCATGTAAAGATTCATCAATGTCAACACTCCGAGTGACTAAGACCAGTTTTGTCCTTATAATTTAAGGAACTCTCTATTCGATGATGTTAAATAGTCGTTTAAAAAAGATACTCTAAAATATTTGTTTTGAGCATTAAAATTTTACAGGAATCGATTCCCTGATAATTCTAATTCTATAATCAAAAATTACTATAAATTTTTAAGTTGCTAATACTCACTTTCGGTGTTGATAGTAAGAACACTCCAAATAACTACGCGATATTCCAAACATTTTGAATTCAAAATCAAATTGCAAAAATCTTCACATTCAAAAAGATCTTCTGGACGACGGTTTTAATGAGATATATCGGTATGTCTCTGTTTACAATATAACTATCGATTCTATCAGATTGAAGAATTTTCAGGGAAGAAAGTCTCATTCTGGTTGGTCAAACATGCACGAAACAATTTCTCATATTGACTGATCTCTTGGATTACCTAATACTTCCTTTTTTCTTAAATTTACATTTTATATCTAATTCGTTAACTAGTAATTTCAAAATTAATTACAAAAGAAGAATCTTGTTGTAAACATCATCCTCTTCTACGAATATGATGAAACTGATAAGTATTTAATTTAAATATTACTAAGATGAAGAGTTAAACTGAAAGAATTGAATTTATGATTAAAGTATTTATCAGCTTATTTTCATACATAAAATAAAATTTTCTTAATTCTCGATTATCTACGCATATAATAACCCAACCTAATCTAACCAACCAATTTAATAAGAAATTATAAAAATGAAGTAATAATATTTTATTATTAACACTTATTTTGTAAAATATATTTTATTAAAATTAATGATAATATAAATTATATATTATATATAAATATATATATATATAATATATATATTTAATATATTATTATAATAATATATAATTATAAATATATATAATTAATATATATATATTAATATTATTATATATAATATATATTATAATAGTATATAATAATATATATATATATATAATAATAGGATATATATATATATATATACTATTGTACTTAATTTTGAGACAATTTCTTTAGATATAAAGAATTATAATTTGAGTAGTATGAGTGGCGATTGAGAACACCTCGAGAGGCTTGGGAGTCAATCAAATAGAGAACGTACTAGCTTTATTTGGTATCTTAAGTACATTTTAATGGAGTACCTTGTACTTGCAGTAGCACTGAAAAAATCCTCACATCATTAAGGTGAGTACTTCTGGTGGTAATTCTACCTGTGTAACTTGCATCTTTTTACTTGAATAAAATTTGAAAAGATACTTTATGCAATTACATTATTTTGGTGCAATTTTTAATCTTGCCAATTTTTTTCTATTCAGTGTTCCCATACGACGTATTGATATTATTCTCTCTGAGCTGTTATCATATTTGTAGTCTACATAAAAGATTTAATTATTTCTTCAAAACTCTCACTTACTCCAAAGTAAAAAAAGTCTTCATAAACTTTAATAGTTAATTGTATATATAGTATATAAATAGGTGTCTCGAGGTATAAAATATACATTTAATAGTATATAGGAAATATTAATATATATAAGCTATACTTATATTTAATTAACATTGTATATGATTACAATTCAGTGAGGATTGTGAACTTTGATATAAAAGGTTGATGACATCACGAAAACGGTGCCGCGCTCTGAGCGTGGTTAATTCACTAGAGTTCACA
>JABUQX010124865.1:0-41473 GCA_015478945.1 Trachelipus rathkii | reverse complement strand
CGAGGTGAAAAATATCGAACATTTAAATATATTAGAAATATTATAAAAAAAATTTCTTAAAGGGACTCTTCGTGCATTTAAAAATGGATGCTTGCACAAGGGCAAAGCTAAATTATTTTGCTATTAATATTAAATATGTGGACGAAGATAAAACAATATTACTAAAACATTATCAGTAGGAAGTACAAAATCGCAACATTCAGCAAATATATCCCAGAACTTGCTTATTAGACGCGCAAAAAAATTCGCAATAATTTAATATTGCCAAGTTAATTGCTTATTTACTAATAACGCCATCAAACGTGATCAGTACGAAGAAAATTGAATAAGGGAACAATGAGAGATGGAGTTAACTAGGAAGCTGCGTAAATTTGATACTGTTTATTGAATGCCAAAACGAAGAAAAAATAGTTATTTTCATAAAGAACTTTATAAAACTATAAAAAGACTATGTTTCGATGACGTTAACATTGCACACGTGAGGTGTTGAGTTCATACATTACAGCTATCAGTGCGTGATGGTCTCCGCAATACTCATACAGCAAAGCTCATAAGCAAGGCGAGATAAATAGCAAATCCAGGACGTATCCCATAGAAAATTAATGGAAGTCTAAAGCGTAAAACTAGAAAAATTCAATTCTTGGATCAAAAGACAGATGGGAAAAATACATGCTCATGCTCGAAAGTTTCTGCAACTAAAAGATGCTATATTAGTATGATAGCTGCTGGTACTCCTAAACTTCTCTCTCCGATAGTCAGTGGGAACAAATCGAAACCCTCAAAGAATTATTAAAACACCCATACTTTACAACAAAAAATATTCAATCAGAAGACTTGACTGCAATAAAATTTTTATAGAAGAGATGGATTTTTAGAACAAATGACAAAAAATATAGTTATTGTTTTTCATGTTTGACCATGGAATAAGAAAAAAATGTTACGGAAAACAAAAATATTTATTGTTGACCAGGCTTTGTGATCCACAGTCAGAGTCTTCCTCAGAACTGAAGAATCTGATATTAAAAGCTTGGAATGTCTTTGTTATTATAGGTACTTAAGATGATTATAACACTATCGAATAGAAATCTGAGCCGGAGTCAGAGAGTCTCAGCAGTTATCAGCAATATACCTCGCCTCTGGTTTATCTTGTCAGAATGAAGAGAGTTAAAAATTTGACATATTAAAATGGACAATTCAATAAAGCATGCAGAAACAATGATGAAAATAAAAGGAGAACAATCTACCAGTAAAACATCTTCAACCTAAAAATCTCTAAGAATAATTACAAAATAGAATTCCATAAAGCAGATTAGATGAAATTAATGAAAATAAATCGGAAATTAAAGTTAACAGTAAAGAGGCAATCCCTACTAGCCTAAAATTTTACAAGAAAAGCGGCTTACGTAATTACAGCTTTGCCTCCTTAGTTAAGTGAATGTTGAGATCTTATTTCTGCTTTTTAAAAATAGTAAAATTGGATTTAAGGACATCGTTAAAGGAGGATTTTTATCAAGAAGTTTTATTTTTAGGAAACAATTGTTTTTATTTTAAATTTATATTACATTATTGCTCAGGGCAGTCCGAAAGCCTTATTTTAAAATGGAGGGTTATGGAGCGAAAAAAAAATATTTTTTTAGATAATAATATAGAGTGATTATATAAAATTATTAATACGTTCAGCAACTTTTAGTTCAAAGAGGAATTATTTTAAACTTTATGATGAAACTGAAATATAATTTTTCCGCTTTTTTTAAAAAAAAGAAAAAACAAAAGAAAAAAAATAGCTTTTGAATAAAATTATATTACGTAAATGAACAGACAATTCATCGTTCAAAGAGGAATTACATTAAAATTTAGGAAGAAATTGAATAATTCTTTTTCTGTATTTCTTAAAAATCTTATTTTCAATAAAATATTTTCTAAGTTTTGAATTCTAAGTTAATAGAATATGTCTTTAAAAAACATTCAATTTAATCATACCATAAAAATTTTGTAACAGAGAACTAACGATTTCATGTTTAAATGGATCAAGAATTATAACTAGGAATCGGAGCCGGAGCCGAACAATTTTAAAATACCGGAGCCGGAATCGGAGCCTTTTAATTTTAAAATGTTGAAGCCGGAGTCGGAGCCAGATAATTTTAAAATGTTGCAGCCGGAGCCGGAACTGGAAAAAAATTTGCCAGTTTCACAGCCCTGAATGAGAGAACAAAAATGAATCAGATATTAGCTTTCATTATTCTTCACTCAGATAAGAATATTTAAATTATTAAATAAAATAATTCGTTATTATTATTATTATTATTATTATTATTATTATTATTATTATTATTATTATTATTATTATTATTATTATTATTATTATTATTATTATTATTATTATTATTATTATTATTATTATTATTATTATTAGTTTTAAAGCTATATCTTAACTTTCAATAATTTACCATTATTACTTAATTAAGATTTAGAGATATATGATTGTAGATTAAACATAAAACATAGCAAAAATAAAGAAAAGGTAAACGTTATATATTAATATTATCAATATATCTTCTTTTCTATGGTAAATATAATACTTACATTAACTATAGAGAGAAAAACAATTTTGGACTACATGTAAATTTCCACGACTTTATAATATTTATTATAAAAATTTAAAAGTCACAAAGTCACCACAAATTTTGTCATTTTGTTTTGTAGATAAACATTTTGTAGAGAGATAAATAGAAATAAATAAATATAATTATATATTATATATATACATATTATATATTATATATATATATATATTTATAATATATATATATATATTATATATATATATATTAAGTACTATAATATGATATATATATATATATATTATATATATATATATGCAGTGATATCATAAAGGTGTTAGGGACAGTCATGTAAGGCATCAGCATGTGTGTCATAGAGTGATGTGCATCTATGTACGAGGCGGACTTACATTCCTCCTAAGCACATCTATGAAAGTCATTGGTAAACTTATTTGAAATAGCCGTTGTAACAAATAGAATCATTTTTGAATAGAAACTGTTGAGGCACCCACACCCCCAATTGGGAGGTGCCAGAGAGATTTGAATTGAGCTGCCTTGAATCCGCAAGGAGCAAGGACCAAGCTAAAAACAGGACTGGTTTACGTACCTCTCGAGTGAGAGGATGCTTTAAGATTGTGTCAGGGGTTTTATATATTAACATTGATAATTGCGAGATTTATTAGTAAAATTATCTGCTTATATACCCATTCATTGCACTATTATTTCCCAATTGTTGATAATAATATTTCATATTGCAATTGTTTTAATAAATGACTAAAGTGATACATCTTTCATTCACACACACAAATTGATTATTATTATTAAATTAATTATAGACTTTGAGTCGCTCAGTCCATATCTTTTGGTTTACCCCCTCGTGACTTTTGATTGACATTTTAGAAAATATTACTTCGACTATTGCTTTAAAATTTTCAATATTAAAAATAGGGATCCAAATCCTCTCTAGAAATATATCTGGTATGGAAAAAATAATCTGTGTTCATAAAAACCCGAAACAGTCCTTGTGACTAATATAATATATCAAAATTTGAATTAAATTATATAGTATATAAAAGTGTGTTTTAAAGCTGTGCTGCAAAAACAATTCCTACTGTGAATATTGATATAATTAACTTTTAATAAAGAGTAACTATAATTAAAAGTACATTAATTTTATCTTAGTGCCAAAAAAAAAACTTTTCACAAGGAGTTTGTCCATAAACAAAAATCCAAATAGCTCCCCCAAACGACGCTAAGGTTCTAACGAATATTTTTTTAAGCTTAACCTATAATTTGCCCAACTGTTAAACGAAGTCCCATTCTTTTGAGCGGGAAAAGATGGGTCGCTACAAAGAAACTCTCTGCTAAACTCAAATCGACTTCTGGCAAAGGCTTCCCAACAACATTGGAAAAGGAATAGGATAGTCACCTCCCCAAACCTGGGCTCCTTCTCCTAGAGAAAGGACTTTCACTTCCTTCCTCTTGACCAGGAACACACATAGTCCACCGCGGATCAACAAAATTCGCTGCTGAAAGGATCGCGACCTAAGCGTCCGAGAGAGAATAGTATCCCACAAAAACTTATAGCCACTTACCATTCGATGAATATTATTTTCTTCCGCGAGTGTATACAGACTCATTTGCACATTCACGGGAAGCTCTTTGAGGAAAAGTTCTGTGGCAAACTTATTATTATTTTCGACCAACAGGTCAAAATTATTATGTCCTAAGACGTCTTTGACACGATTCAAATATTCACTAGGTAACTCGTCACGCCTCATTCCCTTTTTGAAGACCTCACGCACTCTCTGCCTGAGGGCGGGCATATACATTTTTTCGATGTTGTCCAATAACAGTTGATATGCATTTTCTTGGAGAGGAAAGTGGATTTTTGATACCAATGTATTTGGTAGGAGCGAAGCTAGTAGACGCACTCTTTCGTGTCCGTCATCAATGTGATTTAACTTCAATATTGCGTTTACCGAGATAAGCCAGCTGACGACGCCATACGAGTCAAAGGGGGGTAGTTGTCTTGATGTTAAGTGGCTTAGTGGCTATAAGTTTTTTTGGGAGACTTATTCTCCCTCGGACGCTTAGGTCACGTCCCTAGGCGCGAATCTGATGATCTCGGTGACTCAAGTTGTTCTGGGTCAGAGGAGTTGGAGTGAAAGTCCTCTTCCCTAGGGGAATGAGCAGGTTGTGGGGGAGGTGACTTCCTATTTCCTTTTACCACTGTTGTTGGAGAAGCCTTTGCTCTAGTCGATTTGAGTTTAGCAGAGAGTTCCTTTGTAGCGACCATATTTTCCCGCTCACAAGAATAAGACTTTGTTTATAAGTTTGCGGCAATTTTAGGCCTAAAAAAAATTCGTTAGAAACTTTAGCGTTGTTTGGGGAGTCTATTTGGAATTTTTGTTTGCCGGCTTTCTACTGTAACGGCTTTGACACTATAATACAAATTATAGTTTTTACTATAGTACTTTTCTATTCACTAAGTTTATTTTTTTCACGTTTAACAGTAGGAATGGTGTTTCCGGTACAGATTTTAAACACTTTTATATATAAAATTTTATTTCAAATTTTTGATTTTATTAATCATAAACACTGTTCGGGTTTTTATAACACAGTTATTTTTCACACACACCGATATATTTCTATAGGATTTTTATTACACTGTTTTTAATTGAATTTTAAGCCACTATCAGAATGTAGATATTTTCTAAAATGTCAATCAAATGTCACGAGGGATTCATCAAAAGATATGGACTGAGCTACTCAAAGTCCTAATTTTAATTAAAAATAATCAATTTGTGTGTGTGAATAAAAGATTTATCACTTTTGTCATTTATTAAAACAAATGAAATGAGAAATATTATTATCAACAATTGGAAAATAATAGTGCCTTTAAATGGGTATATAAGCAGATAAATTCACTAATAAATCTTTCAAATTATCAATGTTAATTTATAAACCCTGACACAATCTTAAAGCACCCTCTCGCTAGAGAGGTACGAAAACCAGTCCCGCTTTAGCTTGGCCCTTGCTCCTAGCGGATTCAACACATCTCAATTCAAATCTCTCTGGCACCTCCCAATTGGGGGTGTGGGTGCCTCAACAGTTTCTATTCAAAAATGATTCTATTTGTTACAACGGCTATTTCAAATAAGTTTACCAATGACTTTCATAGATGTGCTTTTAGGAGGAATTGTAAGTTCTCGCCTCGTACATAGATGCACATCACTCTATGACACACATGCTGATGCCTTTCATGACTGTCCTTACACCTTATGATATCACTGCATTTATATATATATATTGTATTTAGTATACTTTATTATATATTATATATATATATATATATTATATATACTATTATATATATATTATAATATATATATATATATATATATATATATATATATATATTATATATATATATATATTTATTTATTTACTTTTATGCTTCATCTTAAGAAAAATTTATAAACTAAGTCAAAATTAACATTTAAAACTTTGTGGGACTTTTGTGAACGTTTAAATTTTTATACATAAATTTTTATTAAAGACTGTTTAAAATTATGAGTTTGCTAATAAAATTGTGTTTCTCTCTATAGTTAATGTAAGTATTATATTTACCATAGAAAAGAAGATATTATGATATATAATTTATATAATTTTTATTTTTCTTTATTTTTGCTAATGTTTTATGTTTAATCTACAATCATATATCTCTAAATCTTAATTAAAAGTAATGAATGGTATGAAAAATAATTAGAAAGTCAACCACTAATAATTAATAACTAAAATAATAAATTAATAATAATAATAATAATAGATAATAATAATAATAATAATATAATATGAATAATAATAATAAAAATAAATAATAATTAATATTCCATAAAATAATAATAATAATAATAATATAACGAATTATTTTATTAATTAATTTAAAAATATTCTTAAAATTCGTGAAGAATAATGAAAGCTAATATCTGATTCATTTTTGTTCTCTCATTCAGGGGCTGTGAAACTTGGCAAATTTTTTTCCAGTCCGCTCCGGGCCTTTGCAACATTCTTTAAAAATTATCTGGCCTCCGAACCCGGCCTTCCAACATTCTTTAAAATTTAAAAGGCTCCTATTCCGGCTCCGGGTATTTTTAAATTTGTTTCGGGCTCCGGCTCCGCATCCTAGTTATAATTCTTGATCCATTTAAACATGAAATCGTTAGTGCGCCTTGCTTACAAAAATTTTTATGTATGATTAAAAATTTAATGTTTTTTAAAGACATATTCTATTAACTTAGAATTCAATCGCATTAGTGAAAATATTTATTTAAAATAAGATTTTTAAGAAATCACAGAAAAAGATTTATTCATTTCTTCCGTGAGAATATTTTAATGTAATTCTCCTCTATTTTTAACTTGATGAAATTGTTCTGTTCATTACGTTAATATTAATTTATTTCAAAAGCTTATTTTTTTCTTTTTGTTTTTTCTCTTAATAAAAAAAAAGCGGAAAAAATCTAAAACTCATTGATTCATAGTTTTAAAGCAATTCCTCTTTGAACTAAAAGTTGCCTGAACATATTTATGAATTTTATGCAAAAAGCCAGATTTTATTATATTAAAAAAATTATATTTCACTTTCTCTTCCTAAATTTTAAGATAATTTCTTTTTGAACTGCACTGAGAGCATATTTTCAATTTTATATTCATTAGTTACTAAAAATCATATTTCTTGATCAAATCATTCTATGAAGATTTTCTTAAATCAGATTTTATATTTTTAAAGTAGAATATAAGATTTCAACATTCACTTGTACTAGGAGGCAAAGCCGTAATTTTATAAGCTCTTCTTGTAAAATTTTAGTCTATGTAGGGATTTGTTTCTTTACTGTAACTTAATTTCCGATCGTGTTATTCATTATTTCACCTAATGCTCTTATTGGAATTCTTTTTTTATTTTTTCTACGAGGATTTTTAGGGTGAAGATCTTTTACTGTTAGATTGTCTTTTTTTCAATCATTTTTCTGCATGCTTTTTGAAATTGGTCACATAATTTGGTCACATCATGCTTCATTCACATCTGACAAAATTCTACAAGGAGGATTCCTGAAACTGCTGAACTCTCTGACTCCGGTCTTCCGATTTCTATTCCGATAGTGTTATTCATCTTAGTCCTATATCACGAATAGAACATTTCCAAGCTTTTAATTGCGGCTAATCAGATTCTTCAGTCTGACGGGCAGACTCTGAACTTTGGATCAACAAAAGCTGATAGTCCAACAAAAAATATTTGTTTTCCGTTAACAGTTTTTTTCTTATTTCCATGGAATTTTTTGTCATTTGCTAAAATCCATTCTCTATAAAAATTTTATTGCAGTCAAGTCTTCTGATTGAATATTTTTTTGTTGTTAAGTATGGGTGTTTTACAATATTCTTGAGGGTTCGATTTTCCCACTGGACTATCGCGAGAGAGCAGTTTAGGAGTACCTAGGCAGCTTATCATTACTAATATAATCTTTTAGTTGCAGAAGACTTTCGAGCATGAGACATGTATTTTCCCATCTTGTCTTTTGATCCAAGATTGAAATTTTTCTAGTTTGACGCTTTAGAACTTCCATTAATTTTGGGATACGTCCTGGATTTGCTATTTATCTCGCCTTGCTTATGAGCTTTGCTGTATGAGTATTGCGGAGACCATCACGCACTGATAGCTGTAATGTATGAACTCAACATCCTCACGTGATGTCAATGTTAACAGTCATCTGAAAGACATAGTCTTTAAGTTTTATATAAAGTTCTTTATTGAAAATAACATTTTTTTTTCGTTTTGGCATTCATAAAATCAGTCATCACATTTACCCAGCTTCTCGTCCTCTTCCTCATCCTCATTGTCCTTATTCAATTTTTCATTCGTACTGATCACGTTTGATGCGTTATTAGTAACTAAGCTAATTACTTGCCTCTTATTATTGCGAATTTTTTTAAGCGTTAATAACAAGTTCTGGGATATATTTGCTGAAATGTTGCGATTTTGTACTTCCTACTGATAATGTTTTAGTAATATTGTTTTATCTTCGTCCACATATTTAATATTAATAGCAAAATAATTTAGCTTTGCCCTTGTGCAAGCATCCATTTTTAAATGCACGAAGAGTCCCTTTAAGAAATTTTATAAGTTTATTTTTTTTTGCATATCCGCTTCTACTAGAAGTATTTTACGAATATTTTCCCGGTCTAAAGGGACTTCCACTTTCGAAGCCATGTCTCCACACAGTGCTTTAAATCCTGGTTTTTAAAAAAAAAAAACTTACTTGACAGATTATCTTTACAATCTATTTAAACAGTTTGTATTTTAAATTTTTCACTTTATATAGACAGAACAAGCTATTGGCAATTGAAAAAAGTATCCACTTTAGTCTGAGTTTTTGAAAATGAAGGGTTTATCCTGAACAGCTTTTGTTTCACCCTTCGTTTTTTCTGTGGTATGATGGAGCTTTCAAATGTTGTATTAAATTTCTAAAGGATCCTCTGTCAGATGATTATAGTAAACCCCAATGAGGTAACTGATGGTTCGGATAAAACTCTTTTTAAGCAAATCGAGCTGACTGTGTGTTAACTAATTTTCATATTGACAAAGGCAACATAGTTACTTTTTATCTTCAGAGCGAGTAAAATTTTCAAGTACATGGAGATGCTTTCTTTTTTTGGTTTAGTTGACTTGATTTTTCCAAGGATATTAAACTTAAAAATTATCTATGGAAGTATAAAACCTTTTTTAATACTGAATAATAAATATACATTAAGCAAATTACTGAAAAATATAGTTATTATATATATATATATATATATATATATTATATAGATATATATATATATATATATATATATATTATATATATCTAATATATTATAATATTATAATATATATATATATATTATATTATATATTATATATATATATATTGTTGGCGCGTGTAACTTACACCAACAAAAACGGTAAAAGTTAGAGCAGCAGGCGGTGTCACCTCTATTTTTATAAAAATCACAGGATATTTACTTAAAAAAATAATAAATGAAGAATAGGAAAAACGAAAATCGTTGCTCTCTATTAGGAAAAAAAGTTATAGCCTTCCAAATTGTTAGGACTCCCAATTAGACTTTTCATTTTTGATCTCAAAACGGTTAGCTCTTTTTTCAGGCCCTCTAGTTTCAGCTTATATAAGTTTTGTTAGGATATCCACATGCCCAAACCATTTCAACAAATCTTTCTCAAACATAACCTGAACTAGGATGGCCACAAAAGAACGAGCACGAGGCCCACTATTTTTTTTTTTTTATCATAAAAAAAAAGATTCCTAAAGGAAATTTGAAAGTTTGTAGCGAGGCTCAAAGCTGATCTAAAGTTAAGCATAATAATCCATTTTTAATTTTTTAAGCTTCCATTATTAATTTTTAGAGCATATCGTGATTTTTTTAAATTTTGCGTTTTTTATATATAAGAATCCTATGAGATTTTTAACAACTTCAGGACATTGGCTAAAAATTGTTTCGGAAAGAGAGCGACGATTTTCGTTTTTCATTTATTCTTTTCATTATTATTTTTTTAGATATATCCTGTGATTTTCATAAAAATCGGATGAACACCCCTCTGTACTACTTTTACCCACAAAAGCTTATTATGTGCCTTTCCAATGGTTTGTCTTTGTTTTCTTGTTGTAAAGAAAATTTAAATTTCTAATTTTAATAACATATCTTTAGTAGTTTTAAATTAAATATCAAGGCTTAAAAGGTTATCAAAGTCAAAATTGCTTTTTCATGTATAAAATATAATTCTTATAAATCTTTTTAATCAAATTTTAAAATAATTAATCTTCTCTTTAGAATAAAGAGTCAATTATAATAATAAACTCCATTTAAGTAAAAATTATATATAAAGAAATAATAACTAAATTTAAGAAATATTATGAACAAAAATTACTAACCTTAAGAGACAAAATCATAGAGTAAATTTATTTTTCCGCAGTTGCAGTGAGCTCCCGAGTGATGACTTATCCGGGAGTTTTAAAAGGATGACTCAATGTGGTTAATATAATCTTCCCTTTTTGAGTTTCATTTACAATCACTGAATTGCGAAAATTCTGACTGCACCGGCTATCCGCCAACATTCAAATTCATGAGTTGCAAAATCAAGAGGAACCATCAAGAGGGTACCCATTTCCGGTCGAAAAATGGACCGCGACCTTTTTTGAACCTTTTCTGACGCGACCTTTTTTTGAGCTCGAATTTTTACCTGACCTTGACCTTTTTTTGACCTTCACCTTTTTGGGCCTTACCTTTTTTTCGACCAACCCTTTGATCTTTCCATGTGTCAATTTTGGCCCAAAATTTTTTCCTACCCTTGTCCTTTTAGGGGAAATCGATTTTTTGAGAACCCCAATTTTTGAGAACCCTAATTTTTGAGAACCCTAATTTTTTGAGACCCTAAATTTTTTGAAGAACCCTAATTTTTTGAGAAACCCTAATTTTTGCTGAGAACCCTAAATTTGTTTTCGGCAACTCCCAATTGTGTACGGCAACCCTGATTTTTTGGCAACCCTTCGAAAGAAGGGTTGCGCCAACGGTTGCGTAAGCAACCGTTGTACGTTCCCTACCCTAATTTTCGCCCCTAATTTTTTCGCCCGTGGGCCATTTTTGCCCACGGTAATTTCTGGCCTAAACTTTAGGGGCTTAGCCTTTTTATTGTCGTTACCTTGTCTTGACCTTGATATTTCGACCAACCCTTTGATCTTTCATGGGTCATTTTTGGTTGGCTACCCTTTGTTCTTCCGTGGGTCAATTTTGGCCCACGGAAATTTTCGACCATCCCTATTTTGGTCTTCCATGGTGCATTTTTTGCCCACAAGGTAATTTTTTGCGTGACCAACCCTTTGGTTCTTCCAGGGTCATTTTTTTGCCAGGTAAATTTTCAACCAACCCTATTGATCTTCTCTTATTGGGTCATTTTTTGCCCACGCTAATTTTTACCCACTCCCGTGGCCCACCCGTCACATATTTCGTTCCCTAACTTTTTACGCAAGTATGACCTACCCTACACTTTTGAAGCCTATCCTACACATACACCACACATCACAGCGACACACACAACACACATCACACACACACACACACACACTCACACACTTACACTTATACACACATATCACTATGACACTTACAGCTCACCACAATAGACACTTCAATTTACAACTTATACTCACGACAAAACACACTGCCAACCCTGGTTGGTCTTCATAATGGGTCAGATTTTGAGACCCACAGAGCAATGATATTTGTCCTTCCTTTAGGGACTTACCCCTTTTTGATGGTCTTAACCTTGTGTGACCATGATATTTCGCCTTTGACCTTACCATTTATACCATGGGTCAATTTTGACCCACCGTAATTTGGTGGCTTTGATGGTTCCCAATCACCGTAAGACAGTATCTGAGTGGATGTCTATTATGTTCTTGGAGATTATTCTATGCAGTGCCAGGTGAGTGCCAGGTGAATGCCAGTGAAGATGCCGAAAAAAGTGAGTGCCAATGAGTTGCTCAAGTGAGTGCCAATGAGTGCCAATGAGTGCCAAGTGCGGGCCAAGTGAGTGCCAAGTGAGTGCCACATAGTTGCCAACTGAGTGCCACTTTTTTTCAAGCTTTTTCTAGCCTCCCCTGAAAGCCTAGAATAGACCTAATATGGGTGTCTCCCTAGGTAATAAATGTATTGAGGAATCGAATGGTGTCAGTTACAAGTCTCTAGAAGCTTCAGTCCTCTATTAGTTTAGTATATCTTTTCTTAACATTAATATAGCATGACTTGTAAGTATATTTATCATAAATTAGAGCTACCACAGTTTGAGACAGGTGAATCGCAAAATCGTTTCTAGAGTCCTTGAGTCCGGCGGTCCGCAGAGTCAGGTCCTATCCGCGAAACGCCGCTCCGCGTGCGCCCGCAGCGCAATATTCCCCGCCGCCACGTGCGCCCGCAGGCGCAAATATTCCCGCGAATCGTCGCCGCGTGCGCCCGCAGGCGCTAATTTTTCCCCCGCCCGCCGCGTGCGTCCGCAGCGCAATATTCCGCGTAACCGTCGCCGGCGTGCGTTCCGCAGATGGCGCAAAATTCCCCGGTAGAACGAAAAAATATGATATCAATGTAAAAACCTCATTCAAAGAATTTCGTTTCAAATATACTATTGAGTCATCATTTTTACTACAATTGTACGAAATTTTATTAAAAAACATATACTTTTACATACCTTAAAGCAGTTAAAGCAGTAAACAATAGAGGTGTTATTTTACCTAACACCTAGGGATTAGTATGCTTTTTGTTTCACTGCTTTACTGCTTTAACTTTATGCTTTACTGCTTTACTCATGTTTTTACTGCTTTAACTTTCTGCTTTACTCTTTAACTTTCTGCTTTACTGCTTTAACTTTCTTGTTTACTTGCTTTAACTTTCTGCTTTACGCTTTAACTTTCTTGCTTTACTGCTTTAACCTCACATACATTACATACCTTAAACTAGTAAATCAGTAAATCAAAGTGTTACCTTAAAACCACCTAGGGGATTAGTACGCCTTTGTATTTACTGCTTTACTGCTTTAACATTTGTCTGCTTTTACTGCTTTAACTTTTCTGCTTTACTGTTTTATCTCATATATTTATTAAACATTATGTTTTCTTTTATATTTTTTTATTTTCTTGTTTTATTACTTTTTAATTTAATTTATTTCTATTTTTATTTTGTGTTTTAATACTTTTTATTTTGTAATATTTGTAATGTAAAGAATAATAAATCACACAGAGATTCTGTTATATAAACATATTTTATAAATATTGTACCACATTTTTTAATTAAAAACATTATAACTTTACAACCCTTAAAACAGTAAAAACGAGTTATAAATCAATAGATGTGGGTGCTTAGCAACAACCGGTTATAAGGAAATTTGATTTACTGCTTTTACTGCTTTAATTAAACTCCATTATCTTTTATCATACATTACGACTTCATGACGAGTAATGGATGTTGTGGAGAATTTACGTAAGGAAGACAGGAGATAGAAAGCAAATGTAGTTACCGATATTAAATAGAAAAGTTGAAAATGAATAGTAAAGGAATGAATATTTGAAACAAACCCCTGTTAACAAATAAATATGGTGTTATAATGTTCATCAGGAAAAATTTAAAGAATATAAACATGTTGATTCAATTTCATGAACGGCATTTGATACGATATTGAGATCGCGTAGCTGGACACATAACAAAGCGGCCACAAAATTTATTTGTATTAGATGATTTAATGCACAAATTGTATTTGGAAATAGCAAAAGCGTTCACAGTTTATTCTAACCATCTAAATAATATCTCGGTTTTTTTCATAACGCAGAATATCTTTCATCAAAGCAAGCATATGCAAAGTGTTTCTTTAAACACACGTATTTACTGTGTTTGGACAGAGAAGAGACATGAGTCAATATACATGTATTGGCAATTTCTCAAATGTTTTTGTATAAAATTAGTAGAAATGAAGTTAATAGTATTATAAAGAGGTTACTTCAAGCCCCCACGGTTATTTGAATGTGTGAAAGTTCCCAAAAAAACACGTCACAGGCAGTGCTGACTCCGTACCCATATTCTCCCACATATGAGAAGAAACATATATACTACCTGGAAACTAATGAGTGCTCTAGTTGCAAAGTATTACCTCTTATAAAAAAAATTTAAAAAGTTGAATCCATCTGAAAAAACGTAAACTGTAGGGAGGATGAGAAATTCATCTAGTGTGTATTTGAAGTCTGTTTAAATCTTATAAAAAGGAAATGTTTTCCTAACTTGTGATTGGTCTCAGAAGGTAAAGCGACGTCGTTATAGAAACATTATTAAAAAATCCTCCTCCATTAAAAAAATTTGAAAAATAAAAGAAGTTACTACAGAGAGGGGGAGGAGTATTCCTGCCTTTACTCTTCTCCGTTATAGCTTCCCCTTGATAACTAAGTGGTTGTCCCCATACTGAAGAAGGTTGCTGTACTTTCATATAATGAGTATGAGAAACTGAAGTATAATAATAATACAGCATCTGTACAGAAATCAGTTCCTCAGATTCATCATTCACAACCTCAAAATGGGGCCCGTTATTGCCGCACACTGCGCAAAATCCTACAATCACAGTTTCATCATTTCACAACCCCCATACACCCTATATATTACAGCCCAATGCATTGTCATTACAACCTCTTTCACATCACTGCTCAACAGTTGCACCAATACAGCAACCGATATATTGTGAACGACTCATATCTTCCAGCAGCCTTAGCCATCCTAGCTGATATGATCCTAAGTTTGAACAGGATAACCAAATATGAGGAAAGAAGTGACAGGAATATTATTAATTCAGACTATTAAACATCCCATGTACAAAACGCAATCTTTTCATACCAGTGATCCCATTACAAAAATTGATTAAGGATCTTACAACGACTTCGTCTCACCTGCATTCCATTTTTGTCCCTACGTGTTATCCGGTAACTCTCGATGATGTTAGATTATACCTGTGTGAATAGTTAAATACGTTCTCTAATGTGGATTTTTTTCGTTGATCATGTCTAAATAAGAAAATATCCATGATAGCAGGAGAAGCTTACCTATAGAGTGCGTAAATCAGGAATAGCTTAATATACAATATTTTAAAAGACCAATTAACTTGGATATGAATGAGTTTTGAATGTAATTGATGATGAAATAGTTAAATGATCAAATATTGTGGATTTGATAGCTGATCTCTCACGTAACTGGAAGAAAGGCCCTGTAAAAGGATGGAATGATATCAAATCCACAAACTTCAGACTATTAATTTCCCCAGAACTTTAATCTTAAATACAAGCCGATTAGCAGAATTGGATAATATACCCATGACACCTAGACCTGATTCAAGTCCATCAGGCACTTCTTACGCATCAGATAAATTTAAACGTGTTACCAGAGGACGAATAAGAAAAACACCTTATAATAGGCCTAGTTGGATAAAATCGTAATTATGTATTATCATATATATTTAGTTGTAATGTTTGTGTATAAATAATATGTTATTTTTTATATCTATTTTCTCTCTTTCTTTTTCCCTTGTGACCTAATATCACAATTTTGTGACAAAATATATTTGATACGTATATATAGGTCAATGGTAATTGTTATGAGTAGACAACATGGGGGCGAAGGAGGTAGTTGATAAGTTTTACTTCAATCTGAGGGAGCCAAATAGTTTTCGGGGTTTCACTAGGTTTGCTTAAAGATTTCCTAATATTGAGAAAAAAGAGTTAGAAAGACAATATTTGAGGATGAAGTGAGGCATTTACTCTAACATAAACCTTGAAGAAAGAAATATTTTCCTACCACGGTAAACCAAAAATATTCTTCCGCAGCTCGATAGCATACTTGGCAGTTAGATTATATCGGAAGAGTGATTATTAAGTTACAGCTGCTTATAATGAGGGTTTTCAATATAATTAATACTTTTTACAATTTAGACGGTCATACTCGGTTACTTGTGTGTTTGATCCATATTTGATGAAGTATGAAAAGATCAGCTACAGCTTGCTCTATGCTGGTTACTTGAAAATTTATAGAGATTGAGGCAAGAGAAACACTCCTAAATCATTTGTTGGGACAGATTCTAGGAATTGGAATTCAAGGGCGAGAAGTTTCAGGAGCATGCTCTGGAGTATGGGTATAAGCTATTACAATTATCATTTTCCCGTAAACAAGAGCTCGGAACAATTAGTGAAAGAGTCCAACGTGTACTGATTTTATGAAGCGCATGCATAGATATTTTACTAAAATGTAATACTTTTATTTAATATATTGAATATACTGATCGATCTGGCTTATTTCTTATAACAGGTCTTACCATAGAACTATAAATTCAACTCCTTTAGAGATGTCAAAAACTAGAGAACGTATGCACATATGGGTGAAAAAAGAAAACAAAATAAAAGATAAGTTCAGGAGAGTAAAGGTAAAACGTATTATGTAAGAGTTTCTGCGAACAGAGAGCAAAAGCGTTTAGAAAAGTGATATGAAATCGCTCTGGATACGGTGGAATGTGTTTAAAGTCCACAATATCCATCCATTCAGTCGTGATAGTTTTAAAGTTATATTTAAGAGGGAGAAGTATATAATAAATGAGTGAAAGAGAATAAAAAGGCGGATTTTATAAACAGGAAATACAAAATGTAAGATTCAATCCTGTAACTCATGAATATAAAATGAAAAAATATTAGCTACGAGAGGTAAAGGAAAAAATAAGCAGTTACTTGTGAAATGGATGGGGGATTATCGGCCAAGTTAAATACTTATATAAAAGAGCAAGTGAAAGTAAGAATCATTAATCACCAGTTGTCATTATAATCATGGAGAGTGTAGGTCACTTTTTATATAACTTTGCCTTCTTCAGCCTCCTTGGAGTTTACATGGCCTGATAATAGAACACTCTGGATTTTACAACTGTGTTAATGAATCCTTTACAACTGAAAAGAGAGGAATACGAAGTAGGATTATTTTGAAATAGATATTACAATACGCGACATAGAATAATTTGCCTCACAATCCTTATTCTGGATGACGGTTATTACGAAGTGGTGAATAGAATCGTGTTGAAAACTATATTACAAAGCGGAAGGTACGTTCGTTTATCTGAATAAGCAACTACAATCTGCCAAAAAGTAATACGACCACGATATGCATACAAAAGAATACATTCATGAAGGAAATTTTGTTCTGCTCGACGGTCTTATATATTAATCCAGTGTGCCTGCTATTTTTAGTTCATTTTTGAACGTTCTCTTTGATATGAATATTATGTGTAAGGACTTGGTATACAGAAACTGAAATGCGTACCTATGAAGTTAAAGTAATAATATCTTTAAGTTCAAAAGTAAATGTAAACCTACGTTATGTGACGCGTGACGATGTTTTTCTCCGAAACGATTCACCATCGGCAACGGTAAACATATTCGCTAGACGCGTGATGTGAGTTGGAGTATACGTTCATTGATGATTCCCTACTATTTGAAGAGGGTATTTACGTGATCTGTGGAGCATAACAACCATGTATCCACATGAACTATAAGAGGATGCACAGATGCGGATGTTCTAGTACTGCATTATACATGTGTACCCCATTTCCGATGATGCTCAATTCATCCAGGTTGGGCTTACTTGCTAGCTTATACAATATAAATTGAACATCCCAATATGTAGGTAATACTAAAGCTCCGTTATTAAGAGTAGTAATGTTGTTTACAAGAGTAATGAAGTTATAACATTCTTCCTGAAATGTTCATTTATCTTCCTCCTGTATAGATCCAAATTTGACTCTGTGCGTGCGCGCTGCATTATAAAAAAGATGTAGAAGGAAATCCCTTCCCTTACATACCCTGGCGGATTGTTATGCAAAGTTCATATTTAGCAAAGAAAACAGATGCGTAATTACAGGCATAATGGAATATATAAGCAGGAGTGTAGTTTCAGATATATTTTTCATTCATTTAACATTACTACTCACAGTTTAAATGATAGTATAAGAAAAGATAACTCCAGTAATAATGGACTCGAAGAAAGGGTATCAGGGAACAAAAATGCAGATGGTTATGTTCCTTGTATGGATTTTTTGCCATGCTTATGGAGGAAGTTGCAAGGCCTTTTACTCAGGAAAGGCGATGAACGCGGGAATATATAGGTAAAAAACAGCATGTCTTATAAGAACAGGTTTGCATTACTTCATCAAGATATTTAGCTGCGATAAAATAATGTACATTGGCATGTAAACATTGGCTACATTTTCTTAAATTAGGATATTTTTTTTAAAAACAAGGTTCCAAAAATCACTTTGTGAAGAACTAACTTTAAAAATATGTCAGAAGTCAGAACGTAAGCTTATTATTTCATCTTCCACTGCAACTTTATTCAATTTAAATAAGTCAGCAAATTTATTTGAAATGAATTGTTGCTCCATACGCTCGTTGAATAGATAAATGACAAACTGAATCAACTCTTCGAATTTGGAGAAGTTATTAAATCTAAGTTCAAAGTCATGAAGAACTGCACGGATTTCTTGCAACATATTTTTCAGAGTTGAAAATCCCTGATCATGGTCATTGCTTTATTCTTGAAAGCAGCAACGTTACTCTTCATAATAAATTTTTTTTTAATTTTTCCCTGTAATTCCAAGCTCAGTGAACTTAGTTTCCCCGTAAAATGTCAAAAATGGCAAATTGCAAAGCCATTCTAAACAACGATCTGACTTCAATCCATGCTTCAATATACACAATGAGGAGTAAAAACTATTTGGGGATTTCTGTAATAATTTTAAAGAGTTTCCAATCCTCTTCAATCTCTTTTCAACTCTTCTCTTTCTTTTCCTATTTCTTCCTTTCAATCTGTTTTCAATGCTTCCAACTCTAACGACAGTCAGATCCCATATTTAATTTCAAATGTTTTACTCAAATCACTAAAGTTCTCTACAAATTACTTTTAGATTAAATTTCTTAATTAAGATTAATTTTAGATTAAATTTAAATTTCATTGTGTATTCATAAACTTAATAAAGCCAATGCACTTAGCCTTGTTTGTGTCATATTGTTCCTTAAAAAAGTTTTTATTAACTTGAGCTTTGAAAACGACCTTTCAGCTGTTGCAATGTTACTGATAACGTCAAAATACAGAACTGCTGTACACAAGTTAGGTAAGTACTTGCTAAGCAGCTGTTTTCTACGAATGGTAAAAAAGTTTGGCTAAATATATAATAGTTCCCATATTTTACCAATTTTCAATTTTATACCAATTTTACACTGATTATGTGATTAATTGTTCATAAACCGAAAGATAAATCTAAATCGTATTTTTCTACCAGTTTTGTAGCTTTTTCTTGCAATTTTTCATTTCGTAGCTCTACTTTTTCTGCAGGAGCAAGAAATGAAAATAACTCATTAACATAGTTCATGCTAATGAAACGAGTAGTTACTCTGTTCATTTAAGTATATCAAGAGATTTTATTGAAAACTTTATTCTAAAGGATTTCAATGGGTTTTCAATTCTTTCAATAAGACTAAAACTCATCAAAAACTTTTTTAATCTGTCTTGTGACGTCTGAAGTAATTTTGCTTCGATGTCTCCAATGACCTGCTGTCAACTCCGTAAGTTTCTCTACTGACATTTCAAATCTTGTGTCTTAGCTCACATACGTTTGATTTTGCTTGAGCAATAGGATAAGGTTGCATTTCTGAAGATCTGTATTTGGGCTTTGCAATATTTTTGAGACACATGATGCTTTCCAATACTTTATTTAAAACACAAGACAGAGAATAAACTCAAATTTTCTAACTGCTTCTTGAGACCAAGGCTTCGTTTCTTTCACTTGAATTCTTATCATTAATATCACTTGAGATAAGAACTGCGATACTTTTGAATTGTTTTTTGCTTAGTAAGGAATTCATAACTTGGATTGACCCACTGGAAGTTGGGACCACAATGTTGTGTTTAGTGGTTGTTATTGATTTGCTGCGATTCGTTATTGTTGATCAGCTGTTTAATTCGTGCCACGAGGCTGTACTAGGAACTGAAATACGACATATACTTTTTCCAAGTTTATCATAAAAATTTTTGTAAGAGGCCATATATATCTTTTACAGAATCATTAGGAATTAAATTAAATTATGAGCTGCACAAGGAATGTATTCTGCAATTTGGAACAATTTTCTTATACAGGCCTGAAGTCCTGACATTATTTCCTTCGCAAATGCTCCCTCCATCATAGCCTGACCTCTGCAATGTCTAAATTTTCTAAATTATTTTGTTTTTCAAGGTTTCGGCACTTGTTCTCTGTTATTATGATAAAACAACCAAAGTTTTTCTTCCGAGGAGGATGCAACTTATTTCTTAAGGGCACGCCCAATTTTCACACCCTTAAAAATGGACATAAAATTCGAAATTTTCAAGCGATTTTGACCATATGAACACCAACTGGTAGCTTTTTTGATCTCTTAAACGTTGTTTTTCCCGTGTTTTTCTGTGACTGTAGTCATTCTCTTCAGAATTTTTAATTTTTCAAAAACCATTAGTTTTTGAACATATTTTCGTAATCAAGCTTCCAGGATTGTTTTTCGAAAATGACTTCAAACTTGAACATATGCATTGATACTAGGTCTATTAACCTACAAATAGTCAAGAGGATTTTTCGATATTATTGAGTTTTTGCTCAGCGTATGTCCAATTTCCAAACCCACTATTTTTTTAATTTTGAAATGAAAATGCAGAGTAATTTTTTTCCTTACGGGGCGAAGTGGATGACAATTTCAGGCATATGTAAGTCTGGGAGAGGCATTTTTTACTTAGATAATTTCTATGTGTATATGAAATAGTTTTGGATTTTGTTCTTTGGAACAAATTTTCAAAGAAAGATTTTTGGAAATTTTTAAAAAATTTATTATTGAGTATACCAAAAAAATTATATTAAGGTAAAATATAGTGCACTCGCCCGACAAGCCCTTGCAAAATTGATGTTGATCGAGATGCAGTAAGAAAAAAAAAATATCAATTTCACTTTTTTAAAAATTAAAATGTTGAAAAGTAAAATATTGGGATATTTTTTTAATACTTGTCCGACAACATCAAATTTTCAGGCTTGTATAGTCGGGCGAGATGCATCTTTTTTACTATATATATATATAATATATATACATATTATATATAATTATATATATATATATATATATATATATAAATATATATAATTATATACTATATTATACTATTATTCTATTATATATATATTATATAATATAAATATATAATATATAATTATTATAGATATTTATATTAATATATATTATAATATATATATATATATATATATATATATATTATTATATATATACATTTTTATATCTATATTATAGTATATTATATATATATATTATATATAATATATCTATATTTATATATATGTATTACATATTATAGTATATATATATTATAGTAAATATATATATATATATATATACTATAATATATATATAATATATTATTGTTGTAAAAGAAGTATTTTCTTTCATATGTAATTGATTATTTGTTTGTTTGTTTGCGCAATTATGGGCCCCTTTACCTGTGTGGGCCCCCCCACCGCGGGGTCTGCGGGGCCGTTAGTTACGCCCCTGCTCCACGAAAGACAAATCGCCCTCTCCAGATTTAAGATCCGACATCACACCAACTTCACGAATATAACATAGATTTCAACACTACAACACACCTCATCCCTACTCTGCAGAGATGCTCGATAGAGCCAGAAAATGTCTTGCACTTTACTCCTAAAATGACCCAACACATCACACCATTAGAATTACAATACTAAATAGTTATATATTATAATATATATATATATATAATATATATATAATATATATATATTATTATATATATATATTATATATATTATATATATTATATATTTCGTTATATATATATATATATATATATATACTATATATATATATATATATATATATATATATATATATAAATATATATAAATATATATATATAATTACATATATAATTATATTATATATATATATTTATTATATATTATATATGATATATTATATATATATATATATATATATATACTTTAGATATATTATATATATATATATATATATATATTATATATATATATATATATATATATATATTATATATATATAGTAATGAATAGATATATATATACTATATATTAATATATATAATATATATTATATATATATAATATATATATACATTTATTATATATATATATATATATATATATTATAGATAATATATATACTGATTTACAGATGTACCACCGACTCACGGCAGGGCCCTTTTTAAGGAGGAGGCAGATACATAATAATATATAATTATATATATATATATATAATATATGTATTATAGCCAGTTTCAAATCACCATTCGTGCGTTTGTCGGTATACACAAAGAGAGTCACTTATAGTTTTTTTTTTGTTTTTTTACATAGATACACCACTCACGGGGCAATGCCACTTTTCAAAAGGAGGGGCAAAAATAATAAATTAATAATTAAAAAAAAATATATAAGAAAAAGTAAAAATTAAAATTATAATCGGTAAGTAAACCACCTGTCCCTTGCCTAACGCAATTTCCTAAGGTGGGCGCAGACGCAGGACTTAAATAGAGGAAGAATAAATATTGCGGGGAAAATAAAGAAGGCAAGGAGTTCCACAAAACAGAATGTGGCTGGGAAAGAGGAGTCCATAACGCAGTGATCCTGTGAGTCTCCAGATATTCACACAATTTGTATGAGAGAACAAAGGCACCTCTTGTGTCGTTACGAGGGCGGACAGCAGTTGGTGGAGGAATGCGGAGAGGTCAATTCTCGCGAGCACATGCCGTTGTAAAACCTATAGAAAAGAGATAGGCACCTACGTCACGACGCAAGAGAAAGAGGTCAAGGAGTCCGACATATGACAGTTTATAAGACTTTTATGCCTTTAGCTTCAACTCTATCCAAAGGAGGGTGGACGGATCCACCAAGATGTGTCGGTCGATACAGTATTCATTACAGGGGGCAAAAGACCTTTATATAACTGGTATTGAGCAGCGAGAAAAAAAATCACGCCAATCTGAACAGATTCCCAGCTTTTTTGAGCCATTTTTAGACCTATGTGATGTGAGCTCCAAGACAATCACTAATGTATGTTTAGTCTTGAATGTTTGAGTGTTTACGGTAGGACATTAGAGCTATCAAAAGGGATAGAAAGTTGGGAGGTATTTTAGAGAGGGAGATATATGAAGAGTTGAGTTTTCAAAGAGTTAAACTTCACATGCTTACGTTACCCCAATAGAGAAGAAATCCTCCGAGCCACAAATCGGCAGAATGAATCGGGAAGCTGTAGCACGAGAGGGCAACTGTAGATAAAAAGGAGAGAGCACAATTAACAAGTGTGGGAGGAATAGAGAGTGAGTCACATCGGCAAAGAGTGAACAGAGATAGAAAGTGCAGCTAAAATAGAAGATACGTTTGATGAAAGTCGATAGTTGAGATAAAGACAGAACACCTGAGGAACACCACAAATAATAACAAAAGAGAAGAGGTTTGCTCCATCAACAAGAGCTGAAATGGAACGATCTGAAAGAAAACTAGACAAGGATACAAAAGGAAGGAGGAAATCCAAAGAGGTAGCTTAGAGAGTAGCGACGCATGCCATACCCTGTAAAAAGCTTTAGATATGTCAAGTGCTACCACACAAGACTCCCCACAGATCTACATATATAGGTACATATAATGGGTCAAGCTATATAGGCTTGGACGATGTTACAATAATTATTATATTATAGCTTATTATATGTTATAGTATACTAGTGTATAGATAATATATATATATATTTATATATATATATATATATTTATATATATAATATATATATTTATATACATTTATATATAATATATATATAGTATATATATATATATTAATTATATATATATATATATATATATATATATATATATTAATAATATATATATATATATATACTACTATATATTATATACTATATATATTATTATTATATCATATATTATATATATATTATATATAGTAGATATTATATAGTATATATATATATATATATATATATAATATCGTTATATTAATATATATATATATAATATTATAATATAATATTAATATATATATATATATATATAATATAATATAAACTTTGTGAGCAGATTAGAATTTTCTGAATTTTTAAACGATTTGTTTGTATGGAGAATTTTAGTCTCTATTGCCCCTGTGTTGATAAATAGTCAATGGGAGTAAATATCTACAGACATGTCCCCGTATGTCAAACCGAATCAGATGCTGACTGCTCTGCAAGAACCGAATTGAAGCGTGATGTTCCCAATTCAATTTCAAATATAGTAATCTCTTAACTTCATCTATCTCACCTATTAAACTCTCTCGGGTATTAGTTAATTACGTTCACATGATCATAACGTCACTGTTCTCTTCCTCTGTAACTATTCTGTATAGTGTTCTATACATAGCTATATATATATTAATATATATAATATATATAAACCTTTTGTTGGACAGATGTAGAAGTTTCTTAATTTTAAATCGATTTTTGTATGAACGATTTTTAGTCTCTACTACACTTTGAGTAGTGATGGGAGTGAATATGAAGAATGTCCCGTATGTAAAAATGAACCTTGGATTTCAAATATTTGACGTTAAGATTTTCTACCTATAGGCGGAAATAGTATACTCTGCATAGTTATATTATTAGCATACCTAATCTATATTTTCACTTAGCGGCACGACCTATCTGCCCCACGTATCTGTGTGGCTAGGATCTACTTATCATACCTTCACTATATTAGTATTTTATACCATAATACGCCTATGTTGACGCCATACACATTAATATAGGTGAGAAAGCCACTATTGCTTAAACAAGGGTGTAGGATTTTCCAATCCTATACTTTTTGTTATGGTAATATTATAGTATCTCACTTCATTACATGAATAGTTTGATAAGGTGATGGACATGTCTGATTGGTGTGCGCATATATTCAACGAAGTGTCAGATATCGTAATATATATATACATAACATTATTTGGGAATAGAAATCTTCTGTGCTACCTATATATATATATATATACTAGATATATATATATACTTAGTATATATATATATATAGTATATATTTATATATATATATATCTATTATATATATATAATATAGTGCAATTTTGTCTCCACCTTAGATGTCCTGCTGCGTATACATGATATGTATATAATATCTCTATGGTTGCATTCTGCGTCGCTACGTTCGAAGTCCATATAGGTTAGGGTTGCATTGCTTGCAACATGAATCCATCTAGGTTAGGTGATTGACAACATAAGAAAATAAAGAATTCAAAATTCATAAGGCTTCTCTCGCTCTACCCCATCCTTAAGTTATATATATATAAGTGGTGGATTATGTAACACACGAGCTATTTGACATGGCCTTAATACTATACTATATATATACTAAGTGTATACTCGTATAATATAAGATATCAGATGAATTTATATATAGTAGATATTACGCTACAATATATACTAGTTCAAATAATCCACTGACTCATCAAGTCAATAGTTCTTTTACATAATTATTCGTATGCTATATATATATATATAATATATATATATTATTATATTCTCAAACTTCGTTTATGCGTTTGTGTTCCCTGAAACCCGAGTCAAACTTTGAGTCGCCGTGACGCTAGGCCAGCGTGACTTCGCAGGCCAAGGCGACTTGGTTTGGCTGCACGCACAAACGAACGGTTGATTTGAAAGTGTCTCAATGTTTCCTATATAATCTAGTGATACTAAATAGTATATTATACTATATATATATTGGTATATAGATTCTAATGTTATATAATCATATATTATATTATCATATATATATATTATTATATTAATATCATATATATATATATATATATATATATATATAATATATATATATATATATATAATTACTATTATACATATATATTAGGGTAGGCTCGATAAGTCAGTGACGTTTCTAGTGTTGGAGGAGGAAAAGGCAACAAAATGCAAGGGGCATGGCTGAAGCATGCGAAGCCTATCTTTGAGATGAAAATTGTCCATTCTTGAAGCGCGAACCATCTGCGTGCGGTACTTTGAGGCATTGCGCCATTCCTATACACGGCATTAATCTCACGAGCAGCTTCGGCGGCCTTCACACCTCAGTTGAACGCAAACAGTAGATGGTGTCGAAAATGCTCGATTTTGTTGACTTGACACTCCATTACACAGATCTGTCAAAAATAAAGAAAATCACACGCTAATTCACAATAAACACACATTCATTGCTTATCAGTAATCGAGTACAATTAGAATGAACATTACAGACATGGTTTACAAACGACACATGTATCTGCCTAATGAACCTCGGCAAACAAAAAGTCACCGACTTACGAGCCAACCTTATAATATATTATATTATATATATATATAATAATATAATATATATAATATATATTTATGTATATATATATATATATATATTATTAGTATATATATATATATTACTATATATATATATATACTATACATATATAATATTATTATATATAATAATATATATACTATATAGTATAATTTAATATATTATATATATATATATAATATAGTTAATATATATATTATATATATATGATATATATATATATTATATTATATATATAGATATATATATATATAATTTATACATATATATATATTATATATATAAATTTTATAATATATATTATATATATATATATATAATATATATATTATATTTATATACTATATATATATATATAGATTTATATATTGTCTATCGAATCGGAAGTTGAGTGTTTATTAATTTAAATAAAACTCCGATTATGAGAAATAGACGATCGCCCTGAGCAGGAAAAAATCGATTGTATTTCTAAAAAAACTCAGTAAAGCCAGTGCGCTTTTAAATAAAGTCAGTGTTAAAATTCCGTAATAAATAGGAATCGAGTATTTTGACAACAATTTAGTGTCCTTATCTGATTTAAAATCAAGGAATCATTTTTGCCCCAAAGTTTGGTAACGTTAAATATTAAAACAAAATTAATGTATTTAGTAAAGAGTTAAATTTAGGCGATCAACAAAGTGCTTTTTTAAAAATAATGTGTAATTCGGTTAAGTAAAAAAAATGACAGAGAAACTATATTCGAGGAAATTGTAAATATGTTAGAGAATTTGTAAACTTAGGAATATTAAAAGTGCTAATCATTTAGAAACTCTCGATATGATCCTATGTGAAATCATTTTATGTTGTGAGGATTTGAAAAGGGTATTGTAAATTCATATATAGGATTTATTGGATAGACGGGCAGTGAGAATTATATTAGGGTAATCACGATACATAGGAATTTAACAGTAAAATAACAGATACATGCAAGTGAAGTAACCTATAAGTGATAATCCTTATTTGTAACTGATAAAGGCGGATATTTTAAGGAAGGATAAATGACTATAATATATTTATATATATATTAATATATTATATATATATATATGTTATATATTATATAATATATATATATAATTAATATATACTATAATATATATATATATATATATTATATAATATATATATCATAATTAATATACTTTTTATATTAATATAATAATATTATATATATATATATATATATATATAATATATAATATTATATATTATATATATATATATATTATATTAATATTTATATATATTAATATATATATATATGTGTGTGACGTGTGTGTGGGAATATAGGTATTGTGTGTGTGTGTGTGAATTAATCAACCACATACGAAGTATAGATAAGAAAATTTTAGGTATAGGAAACTGATACAAAGACAAGGACAACACACACACAGGGTTTAATTAACCGATTACGATTAAGGTATAATTTAAAAAGAAATTATTATTATATTTATTATTATTATTATTATTCATTATTATTATTATTATTAATATTATTATTGATTATTATTATTATTTATTATTATATATTGATTATATATTAATTATTATTATTCATTATTATTCATTAATTATTATTATTATTATTATTATATTAATTATATTCTATTATTATTATTTATTATTGATTTTTTTTGTTATCATTATTGCTATTTTCGTTATTCTTTATCAATATTAGTATATTAGGATTTATTATTATTATTGTGCACAATATAAAAATTATTGGATAACTGAATCGAGTGCTAAGGTGATTATATATTCATTGAACCGGTTTTACTAGTTCCCAGGCTCACTTCGAGACTGGATTATTATTAATTATTATTAATTATATATTATTTTATTTATTATATTATATTTTATTATTATTTATTATTATATTAATTATTATTATTTTATTATTATTATTATACTATTATTATTATGCTGCGTAGTTTTGGCAATAAGTAATACTGATTGTTTTTAAGATTACAGGGGACCGAGGCTAAGACTGAAACAGAGACTGATGCAAGGGCTGGAGTAGGAACGACTTCGACACGTTTATTAGGAATAATCGAGCAAAATCAGGTTACGGGCTAAAATTGAGCCAGGAAGGTGAACTCAGGTTACGAGTCATTTTGGTAAAAATCATCATCGTTTACACACGAAGTTCAGGACCCCAGGGATTCTGTGACTCGTTAAGTGGACTCGTGGATGTAACAACCATTTTTGCAGGACTCACAGGATAATAACTGAGTCATTTCTGAAAGAATAAAAGGACATTTTGGCTACGAATTCAGGCCAGGATTAAACACCAGTCCCACGGAAGTATCAGTCCAATAAATATTTACAATTGAATAAAGTTATAATTTATTACGAGATATTGTTTTGCATTGAGCTCAAAGCAAATATATTCCATAGTACTCAATTCGATATATAGTAGTATTTAGCGATATTCTAGTAATAGGTTTAGTTATTGGGGTTTGGTACATATATTCTTTGTAATAGATAGATTGAATGAATAAAACACATATTTATTCATTTTATTTATTTTATATATATAAAAACCCATTTTTTTGTCTTTTCAACCCCTTTGGGCTCTTGCATCACCATCTCCAGGAAACCCTTCACAGACACGGACCTGACCCCTGCAAAAAGAAGTTATATCGATAACAGGGCAAATATTTGAAGAACGTTGAAAATATTAGCATTGTGGTCTCGAGTAAAATTTGAAGAGGATTAATCACGAGTGGTGAACAAAAAAGAGGAAAAGAGACACTTGAAAGATATGGATTGGATTACTTTGGTAACGCTCAAGAAAAGAGAAGAGAAGAGAGAAAGCGAAAAAAGAGAAAGGGAAAGGAAGCAACAAATTTTTTTTTACTAGATTATTAAATTTTAACACCCGTTTAAACAGTTCAGTATAGCCAAAGAGGAGCTCCAGGTCATTAAGTATATTCAAAGGAGTATTAAAATAAGTTTTTGTGGCGATACTCTTGTCCTGATGTTGGTTATTAAATTTTTTTCTTGTGTTGGAATATAATTATATTATATATAATATATAACTATATATTATATATATTACTATATATATATATTATATATAATATATATTTATATATATATATATATATATATATATATATATATATATATATATATATATATATATATATATATATATATATATAGGTTTGTTTTTTTTTTATTATTTATTTTCCTTTTGAAATGGGACCATCAGATAAGGAACAGGGAGACAACATGGGTATGGGGGAAATTAAACAGACCAATGAAGAACAAAGTCCAATCGGGTATTTGGAGAAATTCCAAGTTGCCATAGCGCAGGAGGAAAACGTAGATGTAGACCGACTGACAACGGTATTAGAAGGACTATTGCTGGCTTTGAAAAGTAGACAAGGACCCACAAATGTAGAGAAAGGAAGTGAGGTGAAAGAAGTTGCCAATACAGGACAGAAAGGTGACCCTAAAGAAACTGTCAACATAATACAAAAAAATAGAGTAAGGATTGAGGAGCAGGCTTACCAGAAATGGAAGTTAGCCCATGAACAAAGTACCAGGAAGAAAGACATACCAAAGAGGATGGCACGATACGAGTCAGATGAAGGAAGCAGTTCGGATAAAGCGACAAGCGATCCATTTGATGTGGTGATTGAGCACGACAACAATAAGCCAAAGAGGAAGAATAAGAAAAGGAGGAGAAAAGAAAGAAGATATACCGTTGACGAAAGTTCTACCACAGAAGAGGAATCCGAAGCTGAGAGTGAGCTGGATCAAGGAGGGAAAAAGTGGCTTAAAAGGTTAGTGGAGTTGGAAGAGTCAGGTGTAGAATATAATAAGGCGGTAAGTAGGATATTTATCGTTTTGGCCGGTGAAATGGTGGAAGTGATGAAATCATTTCGTAGGGCTAATGTTAAAGCTGTGAAACCTCTGTAATATGGAAAAGAGAAAGTACAAAAATTTGAGGCATTCATAGATTATGAGAGGTATGCAAGGGAGCAGTTGGGCAAAGATAAAAATCGTTGGGCGGTGGAGTTGAGGAATTTCTTAGAAGGTCCAGCACTGAGAACATATTACAGTATTTATAGAGCAAAGGTTAAGTACACCACCATTATTGCAAGATTGAAAAGTTGGTGTAAGGTGGAAAAAGAAAGTGAAGAGATAGACTTGCAAAAGGAGTTCTGGAGGATGGAAATGCGGAAAAATGAAAAAGTGGCCGAGTTTGCATTAAGGATCCAAACCACTTATGAGGCAGCCACTAAGGAGGAAGACAGGGATAAACAGGTATTAAAGAAACAATTTTTGAATTGTTTACCAAAAACTATGGCAAGGCGATTCAAAATAAGGATGGGAAGCGAGAAGGAAAGCGCTAAAGTAAGGTGGAAAGATGTGCTGAACTGGGCACAAGAAGAGGATCAATTGGACCAAAAGGAAGAGGAATCAAAGGATGAGGGCATACCAATATGGGCCACATTAAATGAAGAAGCCAACAGAAAGGGTACATATGCGGATAAGGTACGTTTTGGAAGGCTGGTATATCAGCAAAATGCAAACACAAGGGAATATACCAGGAAGAGTAACAAGAGATATGACAGTGAGGAAAAAAGGTGCTACTGGTGCCACAAGGTAGGACACTTTAAAAGAGTGTCGGAGATTTAACGGATGGTGCTTAGGATGTGGAAGTAATGAACATCGGACCACGGAATGCGGATCAAGAAGAGGTTTCAGACAGCAGGAACAAAGTTTCAGAAGACAGGACCAACAGGACATGGGCTGACAAGGGCAAGATGAAAGAAGACCCATTGAAAAAAAATGCTTTTTGTGCGATGATGTAGGACATTGTAGGGATACTTGTCCACTAAGAGAACAAATAGAAGAATGGAAAAAGGGACGAAAGCAGGTAACTTCGGGAAACGAGGTAGCTCCGCCGGCCCCGGGAACGAGCCGGAGCGAAAAAACTCAAATGACGTTTAGAAACCAGCCCGGCTACTCAAGGTTATGTAACCATTGACCAGAGGCGGCAAGAATTATAAGTAGGAAACCTGAGAAATATTAGAGGATGCCTTCCAGCGCGGAATACCCTAGAGATAGAGGGAGAACACAATACTGTATACTAACAACTGGGGATAACCATGCTCTAAGTAGAGATTCTAAGAAGGTAAGCAAGGCATTAACATAATCATTTTTATTAAAAATTATATTGTAATGTAATTAACGTAGAAATGCCGAGCTATCATTGATTCAGGATCGCAGTATTGTATCATAGGACAAGAACAGTTCAGGAGGATTTCAAATCTGAAGTTCTCAAACAAGGTAGGATAAGGCTACCGAGGAGCTGGGAGATCCACAGTTGTTGTAGATCCCACCAAACAGTTTAAATTAAGAATTTCTTATTGATGATTCAATTATGGTTTGCCAGACTTCTTAGTGTGAAAGTATGGGAAAGAAGGACACATTTTGGGGAATGCCATTTTTGTTTCAAAACAAATTAAAATAGATGTAAAGAGATGGTTCCATTCACAAGGTATGGAGATTTTAGAACAAACGGACCGGTTTATTTTACAGAAGTCCAGGCGGGACTGTGTGAGACCGTAACAACCCACCAGTACCATACACAAGAGAGGTACGTTCACAACAATAGATTGGATTCCGGTGAAAGCAGGTTGGAACTCAAAATAGATTAAGCCTAGAGAAGAGATACTTACATATCCAAACCAGAAGACTTACTGGTCGAAGGCGCGAAGAAAAAATCAAGAGAGAAACAACAACACGGTTTAAGGTACTACAGATGGTGAATGGACACAAAAGAAGGAAATTAATAATCAGGGAAACTCAATATACGGAGAGAATTAAGATTAGGGAAAAGGAGAAAAAATAGGAATAGCCCATCTAGTATTAGACGCGAAGATAACCTGCAAAAATAGGAAAACAGAGGATGTGCAGTAAATACAATGGTACGAGAAACGGAAACAAGGAACCATTGAGGAAGAATGGACGTAGGAAAAATTAGAAAAGGAAATCACATTTATGGAAGAACTGAAACAGGAACAGCGAAAGAAAATAATAGAAGTTCTGTATAGGCAAAAGGATATTCAATAAGGAGTGATTCAGATATGACTGGAACACTATGACACCATATAAGGATACGACCTAAACGATGTACCATC
Source organism: Trachelipus rathkii (assembly GCA_015478945.1). Lineage (NCBI taxonomy): Eukaryota > Metazoa > Arthropoda > Malacostraca > Isopoda > Trachelipodidae > Trachelipus > Trachelipus rathkii. The sequence goes on along the minus strand of JABUQX010124865.1, from coordinate 8,564 downwards.
CATATCTATCAAAGGGCTGAAGAGATTGATTCAAAGGACAACGGAGGAGATTCGAAATCAGGTTCCAGGAATTGTGTCTGAAGGACATTGTGGAGCCTGTGTTCCCGAATGGAAGCTCTCCAGTGTGACGTTCAGAAGAAGGATGGAACGTCTTTGCGTCTTGCATAGAATATAACGCGTAAATAAGGATAACAGCGCAGATAGGTTCCCTATAGCTAACATCACGGGAACGACGATCTTTTCATTTCCATGGGGTGTAAATAATTACACTTGTCTAGAGTTTGTAAAGGGGTAATATAGCAAATGCACACGTTGGAAGCGGAATGCAAGGCCTTTACTGCATTTTCTACAGTAAGTGGGCAGTACAGATTTAAAAGCTGAGCTATGGATTGAAAATGAACCAGCAGGCATCCCAGAGGAGATGCAGGGATTATAGACAGGATTACAGCGGGATAAGCTATGGTATATGATAGATAAATGTCCCTCTTGGTACAAAGGAGTGGTTGAGAACATTTTCTGATTTGACAGTTCCTACACCTTTTTCTAGAACAAACGTTAGATTAAAATCAGCAAGTGTAGCTGGGTCCAAAAAGAAGTTAAGTTTTTAGGTCATATTCTCAGCAGGTCAGGAATAAGGAAGCTTCCAGAATTTATGGACCAGGTAGACAAACTCGAAAGACCAAATAACGTGGGAGAACTAAGACGGTACCTAGGAATGATAAACTTCCAGCGTAAGTTTATTAGAAACTGTTCAGAAGTGGCATCACCCCTTAGTGCTTTAACAGGAGGAAAATTAAGGACAAAATCGAATGGACAGATGAAAGGATTCAGGCCTTTGAAAGCTTAAAAGGATTAATGAAAGAGTCAGTAGAACTGGCATTTCCAGATTTCACAGAAGCAGTGCAAAATTAGAACTCTATGTAGACGCAAGTGGATTCGGCATGGGTGCAGGTTTGTGTCAGGAACAGGAAGGAGAAAGAAGAGTAATAGCGTACAACTCTCACTCATTCAATGCGTGTGAAAGGAGAACATCCACCATAGAAAGGGAGCTACTAGCTATTAGATGGGGAATCAAGAGTTTCCGCCCTTTCTTGTTGGGTCAGGATTTTGTACTTTACACAGACCACCGACCACTGGTGTATCTTCATACAATGAAGCTGGTAGATAGTAAGTTGGCTCGTGTCCTGGACGACTTAAGTGAATACAGCTTCCAAATTCAATACTATCCAGGAAAGGACAACGTCTTTGCAGACACATGGTCCCGTTGTCAAAGGAAACCAGAGGAAGAAATCAATATTACAAATCCAGAGGCCCTACCAAAGGGATTAGAAATAATAAGGTTAGTGCCAGGAGGCGCGGATTCCTTGTTTTTAAGCTTAGAGGAAATCTTGAAAAGGGAACGATTACAGAAGAAGGACCACCAGGAATGAGAAAGTTTATATTTAGGGTTTTCATTAAACAATAGGGAGTTGTATGGTATGTACAGAAAAACCCAAATCTTTGAAATGGTTAAAAACTAATAGCTCCCAGGGAGAGAACCAATTCGCGGGAAGTATTTATCGGTAGCCAGTTGATGAATTTAATAAAGGGTTTGGCTACATACGGAAATTTGACTGATCAGTTATTTATATGGGACTTAAAGCAAGGAAACGATGAAGGTTACGGGATATCCCATATACACGTATTAGGAGGTTCCCATTTAACCTTTAAAGGACGTGGATACATTTGATGCAAACACAGGATGATACCATGAATAGACGAAACTGAACAGTGAGAAACAAACAAGTACCCATCTGAGGAGGAAAATGAAAAACATCTGGACAGCGAAGAAAGTGAGGAAGAAAATTTATTACAAACAACTCACCGAGGAAGAGATTAGGAGTAAAACTTAATTAATGAAGAAAAGAGGACACCGATCTCGGTTAAGTTGCAACCAAAGCTTAACAGGAGTTGCATGACAGGACTTTTAATTTGGAGAAAATCTCGATAGTGCGCCTTTCCTGAATACAGGGATCAGTATCCGCTTGTGCAAGAAACGAGTTGTCCAGGACTTGGAACCATTTGGATATTTTAAGGCAATGGACGCAGTGTGGATATCACTTGAACGGAATTACCACCAAAATTGTCGAATGTACAACTGCGGTAGCCATACGGAATAAGACACACGCTCGGAAGGACAGGTTATTGCTATTAGTAGTTGTACTAAGATGGGTTTTCTTCCAAGATTGTTTTCTTCTCGAAATTGAATTACTAGTGGAACAGAAAGCAAATTTTGGGACCTGGGAAGGCATCTCGACACCTGGGATGATGAAGACCAGGATTAGTGATGGTTTTCTTATTGGCTGCATAATAATGTCAATAGTGAGATAGATAAATGATAGGCATTCACAATATAATAACATTCAGGAAATGAAGACATTGCAGGAAAGGTTCCAAGTGATAAAAAAAATTTTAAGGGAGAAGATTTAGGCATACAAAAACAATTACCTTAAATCAGATGTACTACTAAAGGGAATTTCTATCGGTATAAGGTATACTACTAAATGAACAATACTCAGTACTGGTTAAAGAAATTAAGAACGAAAACAATCTGACGCTGTATAGGGTCCAAAAATGAATCAGTATCTGTGTGGTAATACACCGAAATTATGGCTCATTTAGGTCAAGGAAAAATTGCAAACTTATTAATTTCAAGAATAGGTATGGCATCCGAAAGGTTATTACCATAATCACAGGACAGTATGCAGGACATGTCATTACTTGTCATTTAAATAGGTTGACTCACTAATGGTTAATATTCCACCAAATCTAGGAAAATCCAGTTGCAACCTTGAGAAAAATAGTACGCCAAATATAACGATGTCATGCTTCATGCGAGAACAAGGAGAGGAAATATTGCTTGCTTAGTGGCCGTGGCCACTGGTTAGCAACATGGCTCCGTCGGATCAGACCCCTAAGGAAACAAATCAGGCCAGAGAGATGTAGGCAGAGGCATTCGACGCAACCAATCAATTAAAGGGAGTTTTTTACCCAAAAAAACATCTCTTTGAAGACTCCATACAAAGTTCCTACGGACACAATGGCGCGTACTATGGCAAGTTCAGGAACCACCTACAGGTTCGGGAGATGACTCCGAAATATAAAATCGCTACCCAATATATTCAGCAGCGTCCCAATATAAAAGCCCTCCACAACACCACATTCGCGAGGCCAGACTAGAACATCACAACAACACACGACATATTGCGCGGTTTCTCTAAACACAGCAAAAACAAGCCGATCGGACGAGTGAAAGACATGATCGAACTATACCCAGCGCGTCAGTCAACTCTCACACAATACTACATCATACGACAGATATATAGCGATGAAACCAGCACGGAGAAAGGTTACTTGACACAAACAACAAAGGAGAGACAAGGTATAACCATTCTATGGAAGAACAAATAAGGAATGGAAGGAGGGACACCCAAACTGGCTCCCCTATGCAGTAGGAGTTAAGGGTCAAACGAAAAATTATTTCAGCAGACCGGTCCTTAGAGAAGAAATTGAGTGAGTGTGTTTCACAAGTAGTCAAAAGTTATTGCGGCAAGGAATGACATTATGATCATTGAGAGGTCAAAGTAAAACTGATAAGGGTGCACTTGACACTTAAAAATATGGCGTGCCACCAGAATAACCTAAGGGCAGTACTTGAATTATGAGAAGAGGAATTCCACCCAGACGGGAATATTTTGGGTGATGAAAACTAATAACAGAGGGAAGAAATGAAGAACCTCAGTAAGTAGTAGTATACAGTGCACCTCTCAGTTAAGAAAGAAGAAGCAAGGGACAAACTAAGGGCACATTGGGACCTGTACAGTTGGCTATAGGCAAACCAAGCCATAAAGGAGAAGCAGAAGCACAAACGAAGTATTTAGAAGAGGACAAGGAAACACAGACAGAGGCAGATCCTATGCCGTCACCTGTAGATACCAGTGAACTATTGGACTGGATAGACTCAGCACCAGAGGACGTAAATTCAGTGATGAGTTCGATCTGCACAAATTTGAAAAGAGCTAAGTTCCAACACCGTAAATAACAAGAGGAAAAACTGTTATCAGATGCCGACTGAGAAGAAGAGGAGGGGCGTCAGGAATTAACAACATCAACACATGATGAAGGTAGGGTAGGGAAGTAAATAACAATGCTAAAAATAATTTAAATATTCCTTTTTATTATTCCAGGTCTATTTACGAAAACTTGAGAAAAGTTGGTGAAGACCCAGAATGGATGATGTTGGATGATAAACTAGAAGGACAGGGAGGAACCCTGCAAGGATTGGAGATTGGACATCGGCCAATGACACGATCAAGGGGGTCGGCTCCAGATCTTCCATATGTGCAACAAAGGGTACTGGAATATGAGAAAAGGGCTGAGGAAAGAAGGGCATCTATTGGAAGTTAGGTAAGATCATTCCGTTTTGGTTGTTTTTCTTTTATATATATATTTTTTGGTTTTGTTTTTGTGGTTTGTTTTTCTTCTTTTTAAGATTGGGTTTCCAATCTTGAAAGGGGGAGTAATGTCATGAATCGGAGCAGTGTCATAAATTTAATAAACCTCCCGATTACGAGAAATAGACGATTGCTCCCGAGCAGGAAAAATCATTGTATTTCTAAAAACTCAGGTAAAGCAGTCGCTTTTAAAATAAGTTCACAAGTGTTAAATTCCGTATAAAATAGGAACGAGTATTTTGACAACAATTAGTGTCCTTATCGGATTTATAAATCAGGAATCATATTTGCCCCAAAGTTGGTAAGTATGGTTAAATATAAAACAAAATTAATGTATTAGTAAAAGGTTAAAATTTAGGTATCAACAAAGTGTTTTTAAAAATAATGTGTAAATTCGGTTAAAGTAAAAAGTGACAGAGAAAACTATATTCGAGGAAATTTAAATAAGTTAGGATTTTGTGAAACTAGAATATTAAAAGTGTTAATCTTTAGAAATTATATACCTAGTGAAATCATTTAAGTTGTGAGGATTTGAAAAGGGTATTGTAAATTCATATATAGGATTTATTGGATAGACGGGCAGTGAGAATTATATTAGGGTAATCACGATACATAGGAATTTAACAGTAAAATAACAGATACATACATAGGAAGTAACCTATAAGTGATAATCGTATTTGTAAACTGATAGTCGGATATTTTAGGAAGTAAATGAATATATATATATATATAATATGTATGTTATATGTATGTATATATGAGTATATATATATATGTATGTGATATATGTATTAATATATACTATATATATTATATTATATTATATATATAAATATATATATATATATATATATAATATATATATATTATTATATATTATATATATATTATACTATAATATATAAATATATATATAATATGTGTGTGTGTGATGTGTGGATATAGGTATGTGTCGTGTATCGTGAATTATGAACACATACGCAGGTGTAATAAGAAATTTAGGTGTATTGGACTGACGATACAAAGAAGGACCAAACACGGTTAAATTAAGCGATTACGATTTAAGGTATAATTTTAAAAAGGAATTTTGTTATTTTATTATTTTATTATTATTAATTAATTATTATTATCTATTATATATCTATTATGATTATTATTATTCTATTAATTATATTATTATTAATTATAATTTATTATTATGTATTAATATTATTTTATATTATTTTATTATTATTGATTATTAGCATTATTATTATTTTGGTGATTGAGTGGAGAGGAGTTGTGATATCAATATTTAGGGATATTTAGTATGTTAGGATTTATTAATTATTTTGTGCACAATATAAAAATATGGATAACTGAATCGCAGGCTAGGTTGTTATTATAATCATTGACGTTCTAATAATTTTAATGTGTGCATTAACGTTGAGGGGGATATTCATATTATTATTATTATTATATATTTTTTATTATTATATTATTATTATATTATTACTGATTATTATTATATTATTATATTATTAATTATTATCTATTATTCGATATTATTATTATTATAATTATTTATATGATTATTTTAATTAAATAAGTTAAGGCTCAGTTATTTTTATGATTACAGGGGATTGAGTCTGGAGACGAGATTGAGTCTTGAGGCTACAAGGAAATACTTCGAAACGTTCGTTAGGAATAACCGAGCAAAATCAGGTTACGGGCTAAAATTGAGCCAGGAAGGTGAACTCAGGTTACGAGTCATTTTGGTAAAAATCATCATCGTTTACACACGAAGTTCAGGACCCCAGGGATTCTGTGACTCGTTAAGTTGACTCGTGGATGTAACAACCATTTTTGCAGGACTCACAGGATAATAACTGAGTCATTTCTGAAAGAATAAAAGGACATTTTGGCTACGAATTCAGGCCAGGATTAAACACCAGTCCCACGGAAGTATCAGTCCAATAAATATTTACAATTGAATAAAGTTATAATTTATTACGAGATATTGTTTTGCATTGAGCTCAAAGCAAATATATTCCATAGTACTCAATTCGATATATAGTAGTATTTAGCGATATTCTAGTAATAGGTTTAGTTATAGGGATTTGGTACATATATTTTTGGTAATAGGTAGATAGGATTAATAAAACACATATTTATTCATTTTATTTATTATATATAAAAAAAAAACCAGTCTTGTGTATTTTTCAACCCTTGGTCTCTGTTATTGTTATTATATGAAACTCTTCAGAGAACGAACTCTTGCCTCTCGAAAAAGTATATAGCATTAACAGAAAGGTTTATATCATTGGCATTCGTACAACGACATATATTTCATTAGGGGCCAAATATTTATCAATATAGATAAACCTGCAGCCCCTCCATGCCAAGTTTACATGAGCCGCCACTGTATATATATATATATATATATATATATATATATATATATATATATATATATATATATATATATATATATATATATATATATATATATATATATATATATATATATATATATATATAGGCCAGCCTCCCGAAAGCATCATGCATGTAATTAAAATACTATAACAGCTACAGGAAAATAAATAACACTTTTGATTTCAGCAAGCAATTTCATCGATGAAACTTAAAAAAAATATTTTATTTTAATATTTATTAATAACACCTTAAATATTAGTATAATTTTAGGTCTGGCAGCGTACTCTCTCAATAAACTTCAATTTCTGGGTAGTACGAGATAAGAGTTACCAAATATTGTTTTTTTATTATGCCTGGAGAAAATATTAATTTTTCTTTTATTTCCTTTTAGGGGTTCGAGCGACGGAGTTGAGAAGGGTGGACGAAGGCCCTCCGTCATCCCGGTAGGCCGAGAAACACCGACTCTGTCCGTCTTTGTGGTTTACCCTTGGGGTATCTTTTAGTTAAAAATTCGACATTTGGCAACTTTGACTCTCCCTCGGAGCGCTAGAGCCCTTCGTCCTTCTCAAAAATGATCATTATCATACACTTTTCCAATATCTTTTAATACCAATTTTAAAAATTTCAAAAGCGTTATTTTTTTTATATTACATGGATAAAAATGTCTCCTGATTAATAAAATGTTATTTATTTTCCTGTAGCTGTTATAGTTTTTTTAGTTACATGTATGTTTCTGAGGCTGGACCATATATATATATATATATATATATATATATATATATATATATATATATATATATATATATATATATATATATATATATATATATATATATATATATATATATATATATATATATATATATATATATATATATATGGTGAAATAAGTAATGGTCTACAGAATTTAGTTGAAAAAATATATAAATGAAGACATATAATAGTTTTTTTGGGGTTTATGCAATAAAACCTTATTTTTCAAAGCAAAACTTTTATTTTAATAACACCAAAGAAATACAATTCAACTTTTCATGTATTGCAACATTTATTAGATTAAATGGCATATAATTGAAAATAAAATGTTATATCCATATAACTAAACTTCGTGAATTTTTTTTACAAGTAAATATTCCTTGCAAATACTAAGCTAATATATATATATATATATATATATATATATATATATATATATATATATATATATATATATATATATTTATTTTATAGCATATATATATATATATATATATATATATATATATATATATATATATATATATATATATATATATATATATATATATATATATTAGAATATGAAAATAATTTCTTAGAGTAAATACAATAATAATTATAATAAATAAGGCGGAATATAAAGTGATTAGATCAGGCATGCACTGAGCCAAGGGCAGGGATGGTCAAAAGTCCTTCCGGCACTTCTGCAAGATGGCACTGTGACATAACAGCGCTTTTCTTGCAAGCAATTGCAAACTAAATTAGAGTTTATTATAAGAAAGAGTGCAATAAAAAAAAGTTAAAGTTAGGAAGTTACATTGAAGGAAAAAATATCAGGTAACTAATTAAATCTGTGTACGAATTATGCGAAAACATTTCACGATAAATGCGAAACGTTAAACACCCAAACTGAAACGATCG